>QEPC01004523.1:1234367-1251040 GCA_003113815.1 Sphenodon punctatus
TTGGTTGGAGAAAGGCCATTGGAGGAGGGAGGGGGAGAAGGAGGGGAGCCATGAGCAGGGCGAGAAGGAGGGGGGATATAGAGGGCGAGGAGGAGAGGGAGGTATGGGGAGGCATCCTAGGTGGCAACAGTCCGGGCAGCAGGGTGGGTAACCTGGCCTGAGGGTGTCACGGGAGCGTTCGCGCGATGTCCGGCGGCGATGGTCAGAAGAGGCTGTGTGGTGTAGGTGTCGTCAGGGGGTTGGCTCCTCGCTGTCCTCGCACCGGTCTCACAATGGCCAGCGCCCTTTTGTCGTCGCCCTTCAGGCACCGCCTGAGGGCTGCCGCCCGCAGGGGCAGGCATGCAGCTTTCAGTGTCTGTCCCAGGGGCCTGTCCTCACCTGTGGGGGATAGACCAGGAGGTCAGCTGATGTGAGGGGGCAGGGCTCCCAGTCCCAGGGCTCTGAGTGCAGGGGCGGGCGTGCAGCTTTCAATGTCTGTCCCAGGGGCCTGTCCTCACCTGTGGGGGGTGGAGGGGGAGGTCAGCTGATGTGAGGGGCCAGGGCTCCCAGTCCCAGGGCTCTGAGTGCAGGGGCGGGCATGCAGCTTTCAGTGTCTGTCCCAGGGGCCTGTCCTCACCGTCGCCGGGGAGACAACGCAAGCTTTTCGGGGCACTCCGAGCCCTTCTCCAGGCATGGAAGAAAGTCCAAACTAGAGACTGACCAAATGCAAAATAGTTTTGTGTTGTTGTGGGGTTTTTTTTAAAGACAAGGAAGTCTGCTGGAATCCAGTGCGTTCCCCCTCAGCCTCCGCCTCCTGCTCCACCTGCTAATAGTTAATAGCTATTAATGAACCTACTCTCTAAGAACTTATCCAGTCCTTTTTAAACCCAGCTATACTAGTGGCCTTGACAACGTTCTCTGGCAACAAATTCCATAAGTTAATTATGCATTGAGTGAAAAATTATTTCCTTTTATTTGTTTTAAATCTGACAGCAGCTAGTTTCATTGAGTGTCCCCTTGTTCTAGTACTATTTGAGAGGGTAAATAACCGTTCCCTATCTATTCCTTCCACACCACTCAAGATTTTATAAACCTCTAACATGTCCCCTCTCAGTCTTCTCTTCCCTAAGCTGAAGAGACCCAGCTTGTGAAGTCTCTCTTTGTATGGAAGCTGTTCCATACCCTTTATCATTCTCGTTGCCCTTCTCTGTACCTGTTCTAGTTCAACTTTGTCTTTTTTGAGATGGGGCGACCAGAACTGCACACAATATTCCAGGTGCGGTCGCACCATCGATTTGTATAGAGGCATTATGATATCCTCAGTTTTATTCTCTATCCCTTTGCAAATAACTCCTAACATTCTGTTCGTTTTTGGACTGCTGCTGCATGCTGGGCTGAGGATTTCAGTGTATTGTCCACAACCACCCCCAGATCCTTTTCCTGAGTGGTAACTCCTAGGTTAGTGCCCAGCATCATGTACTCATAGTTTGGGTTATTTTTCCCTATGTGCATCACTTTGCAGTTGTCCACGTTAAATCTTATCTGCCATTCAGATGCCCAGGTACCCAGTCTCATAAGATCCTGTTGCAGTTCTTCACAGTCTGCTCATGTTTTAACTACCTTGAATAACTTGGTGTCGTCTGCCGATTTGATCACCTCACTCTTAACACCCTTTTCCAGATCATTAATGAATACATTAAACAGCACTNCCTCACTCTTAACACCCTTTTCCAGATCATTAATGAATACATTAAACAGCACTGGTCCCAATACAGATCCCTGGGGCACACCACTTTTTACATCTTCCATTGTGAAAACTGACCATTAATCCTACCCTTTGCTTCCTATCCTTTAACCAGTTACTACCCGTTATTGAACTACCTGTTCAATAACCTTCTCTTAGAAGGGAAGGTTAGAGATAGGCCAATAACTGGTGATGGGGCAACCAGAACTGCACACAATACTCCAGGTGTCGTCGTACCATAGATCTATATGAAGGCATTACAATATTTTCAGTTTTATTCTTTATCCCTTTCCGAATGATTCTTAGCATTCTGTTTGCTTTTTTGGCCACCGCTGCACACTGAGCTGAACATTTCAATGTATTGTCCACAATGACTCCAAGATCCATTTCCTGAGTGGTAACTTCTAATTAAAACCCTGCATTGTGTAAATATAGTTTGGGTATTTTTCCCTATGAGAATCACTTTGCACTTGTTCACATTAAACATCATCTTCCAGTTAGCTTCGCCAATGCTTTATTTATTTCAGACCAGTGTCAAATCCTCCACCTCCACCTAGTTACATGCCTAGCTAGGCACCTTACCCTCTGGCTCTCATAAGGTCTCTCTGGCCAGGCACTTCTTACCCCTACAACCAGAGTTCCACCAGACCCCCAACCCTTTTGCACTGAGCTCTGCTCAGCTTTTGGCCTTTGGGCTGGCTTTGCCATGCCCAAGTCCAGCTGACCCTCATTAACCCCTTTTTTGGGCCCTTCATTCTGGGGTCCTTAAAGGGCCAGGCACATAAGCAGAATGCTCCCTGCTATACAGCACCTCTCTTTCTTGCCTCAGACTCAGCCACTTCCCCAAGGAAGCCTCCTCCCTGCCTTGTTCCTCGTCACACCTCTGCTTCTGTCTCCAGCCCACCCAGCTTCCTGGTTGTCTGCCAGCCAGCATATAAAGCCTGCTGGTAGCACCAAAAAGCTGGGTGAAGCAACTCCCTTTCTCTTGCACTTTAGCTTCCTTATCTCCAGCCTTGCTCCCTGATGTACCTGTACCTGCTCCTAGCTCACTTGCACTCTGGCACTCTCTAATTCCTGGCTCCCCTGTTTGTCTCTCCTGCCTTGTTTCTAAGTGCCTGGTTCCTCTTCCTGCCTTGTGCCACAGCCCTGATCCTGACCACTTTTGCCCTCTAATTCCATGTTGGCCCGCATCCGAGATGTCCCTCACCCTGTGACCCTTACACCCCTGGTAACAAAAAATAAAATTAGCAGGTCAAGGATTCAAGTCTGTTTTAGGAAAGGGGATATTCTATGTATGTGGGATTTCTTTCACTTTAAATGTTGCCATTTAAAAAACTAAGAATCTACATAGGAGACAAAGCCTGTAGATGCCTAGAATGTGAGGAAAGCTCCAGGAGAAGTTGGGACAGAGAGGAGTGGGAGTGGATGAACAGGATGACTGGGCATGGGGAGAGATGAATCTTTTTATGTTATTTTAAATTGGTTTTAAATTATTGAGCATTTCCTGGAGTCACTTCTGGGATAGGGTGGGCTATAAATACAAATACACCCGGACAGGCACAGGTGAGAGAGCTATACACGGCTGTGCTCGTAGTCCTTCCCTCTGCCCTCACCCCAATTTCAGGGGAGGAAGAGCTATGGCTGTGTGCCTGGGGAACTCTGAAATGGAGCCAGGGCCAAATGCCTTCCCCAGATTGACAGCGGTTCATGGTTCCCTTGCTGATATTTGCACAGGGTATGCCCTCTGGTGGCCCCTTGCCCTGGAGCATTGATTGCAGGCACACACTGTGACACGGTGCCTGACAGTGATGCCTGTGGAGCATGGAGAGGGGCCACGGCCTATGTCTGTATTAACCATTTATCAATTCCTTGGGCCATGTTCCCCACAAGCTCCCTTCAAACAAGGTCTCTTTATGAAGCATAAACATTTACAATAATGTGGATGGCTTGCAACTTGCACTTCATTTAAGTTTTTGGCTGGATTTTCCTCAGTATCAAAGGAAATTATAATTTGAGGACTAAGACTGTTGGACCATGCTTATGTTTATCTGTATATTTCCAAAATCAATTCTGAATGCTAGTAAATAAACAATGTCATTAAATCACTGTTTATTTATCATTGCTAAGAATTAACTTAAATTCTACTGAGCCTTCACAAGCTTAACTTTTTTTTTTTTACCTGCAAACATTGCTTTATGAAAATACTCTACTTTGCCCTGCATGTTGCTCCTACTTGCTGTGATCTTTTGAGTAATTATAAACTTTAAATTACTACAGCTATTTTACAAATAGAACAAAGGCTATATGAGTAGATGCTCAGTCAAAACATGTCATGTCAGGAAAATTGTTAAACTAATTTAGTATAGATCTCTTCTTTAAAATAAATAAATAATAACAATAATGATAATAATAATAAATATTATTGTGGGACTCTGACTCCACTGTAGCCAATGGGAGTGTTGCCACTGACCTCTGTGCATTTTGCCCTAAGCATATAATTGTCAGGGGCTGGGATCAGGGACAGAGTTGGAATCCGGCCAAGAATCCACAGGAGAAGCCAAAAGCAAGAACCAAGCAGCATGCTGAGTTGGGTGCTAGGAGGCGGTTGCCAGGAAAGCCATATTTGAGCAGAAAGCCACCTTGCATCAGGTTCAACTGGTGATGGACAGTGGGACACCTACAGGGTACGATGGGGTGGAATGGGAGATCCTGGCTCACACGGTCTTCATACTCAGACCGTTCCTGACCATGAAAGAGACCACGAGCAGCTCCACCACCACCCTCAGCCAGGTGACCTCTCTGGTCCAGAGTCTCCACAGGAGGCTGGATGAGATTCTGGGGGTGGGGGGGATTGTGGCCCTAAGGGCAGGAAGCTGGCCGATGAGGCACTTGACCTGACGTGGCAGCTGAAGGCAGGGCTGAAGGCACGTTTTAACAAGGAATATGTCCTTGCAACAATGCTGGACCCCAGCGTCAAGGGCAGCATGGCACACCAGACACAGCTCTATGGGCACTGGAAGGGTGACCTGGTGGAGAGGGTCCAGAAGGCAGAGCGGGCTATACAGCAGACACCCCTGGGGATGATGGGAGTGGGAGCAGCCACCCCTGTCAGCCAGCAGGGTCTATCCCTGCCCCCAGTCCTAGCTGTAGCAGCACCAGCAGCAGGATGAGCAGCAGCAGCACCCCTATTGCCAGCAGCAGCAGGAGCTCCTCCTATGTGCAGGCCACTCTGGGGAGCATGGGGCTGTGCACAATAGGGCAAGCAGCATGGCTGAGGGCAGTGGTGGAGGTGGTGCCCAGTCAGAGCTACCAGAGGGAGTACTACGGCGACTCAGCAGCCGTGGAGACCTACCTGGAGGAGGAGCCATGGAGCTGGGATCGATGGATCCCAGCAGCGATCCCTTGGCTTCCTGGGCTGGCAAGGCCAACATATGGCCGGCCCTGTCAAAAGTGGCCAAGGGTATCCTGTCCTGCCCACCAACCAGTGTCCCCAGCGAGCGGGTGTTCTCCATGACGGGGGACATTTGCTCCCCACACCTCCTGAGACTGGGGGCCAAGTTGGTGGAGCAGTTGCTCTTCCTGAAGGTGAACCTTCTGCTGCTGGGATTCCCCGAGCTGCCCCTGGTGTACAAGGATTAATGGTGCAGTGGCACATGCCATCCCATGCCAGGGGCAGTCTTGGGACAGGACTCCTCCTCCTCAGTCTGGGCTACTGCTGCTGTGCTGCTGAGGTGCTGTCCCTCTCTCCCAATGCCTGGTGCCCGCCCTGCCTCTCTCTCTCTCTCATACTAGAGATGGCCTCGGCTGGCTTATCTGACTAACCTCATGATGCAGGGTGGCATTGGGAAACTGTAAGTCTGTCAGCGAGCCTCTGGCTAGACGATCTCGGCCCGCCTATCTGACTGGATCTCGATCTCTCTCATACAGCACAGTCTTCGCCAGCCTATCTGAGTGCCCTGCCAAGCTCAAAGCTTGCCTCAGCCTACCTGCCTGCCTCTCATGCCATGCTGCCTGTCTGCCCACCCAGGTTGACTAGCTCAAAGCCTGCCTCAGCCCACCTGCCTGCCTCTCATGCCATGCTGCCTGTCTGCCCACCCAGGTTGCAAAGCTCAAAACCTGCCTCAGCCCGCCTGCCTGCCTCTCATGCCACACTGCCTGTCTGCCCGCCCTGTCAACCCTGGGTGATGTGCCCCACTTGCCTGGTAATCCCACTGCTGCTGTCTGCTGGTCCATGGGTGCTCTGCTCTGCCAAATCCAAATGTGCCCACGCATGCAATTCTGCTGCTGCCATCTGCGGCTGTATGGGAGCTCTTCCCTGGCAAATCCTACCATCCTGGCTCAGCTCCATGGGTGCAGCACACAGGCAAATCCTGCCAATGCCATCTCTGCTGTTCCCCAGGGTCTGTGCCTGGGCAATCCAATGTCTACTCCTGCTGCCAATGCTGCCTCTGGGCAATCCAATGTCTGCTGCTGCTGTCAGTGCTGCCTCTGCTGTGCCACTGCATCCAGAAGCTGCCACTCTAGTCCCAGGACCCACAGAGAGCCGTATTTCAACTGCATCAAGAAGCAGCCACTCCAGTCCTGGGGACCCGCCATCAGGGTTCTGGGACCTACATTACCAGCAGGGAGGACTGTCCAATATCCAGAAACTGCCACCCTATCTCTAGGGCCCACCCTCAGGGTTATGGGGATGTCATTGTTCTCCAAGAGAGCCATCATTCAACCGCATCAAGAAACAACCACTCCAGCCCCAGGACCCACCGTCAGGGTTCTGGGGCCTACGTTACTGGCAGGGAGGGCTGTCCTGTCCAATATCTAGAAGCTGCCACTCTAGTCCCAGAACCCACCCTCAGGGTTCATGGGTCCATCATTCCACTCACAGGGAGTTGTCATTCCACCTTTTCTGTACGGGTTAGCAACCTGATGTTCATGTGGAGAGAGAGAGAGAGAGAGAGAGAGAGAGAGAGAGAGAGAGAGTCTCCCCACTGCTAGAAGGAGAGACAGACACGATCTCACCCATGCTGTCACCTGCACTATATGGCCAGAGAGAGAGAGAGGCTCCCTGCTAGAATGAGAGAGATGGGGGTGGAGGGGGAGAGATGTATCCAGACCAGCTCAAGCTGACACCTGCCAGAACCAGTGAGAGCTCTCATCTGTGCTCATGCTCAATGCCCTTGGCCACATCCAGCAGCAAACCTACCTGAATGAGATGGAAATAACACAGAATGTATTATATGTGCCAGCCTGTAGGGATCTCAAGCTGTATACAATGAGATTAATTATGTTACCTGCCAGAAGTAGCACAGAGGGAGAAAAGATTGGACAGGGAAAACAAAGCTGGTAACAACAAATAGAACTTTTATTAAAAACCTTTAAAACTAACTACAAACATTCAACTTTCAAACAGGAAACAAACATACAAACAAAGGAAACTAACTTAGGTGACTGTGGGCCCATGGGGAATGTGAGGGAGCATTGGGGAAAGGGGAAATGGGTGCACGGAAGCAAGGGGCAGGCATCAAGTTCTCCTTCGGCTGAAAGCCATCTTGTTTGGCATAATCCAGGGCCTCCGCCAAAGACTCCTGCCATTTGGAGACCGACTAGTGGTGCAGTTCCACATCAACAACCTCAGAGCAGAGGTACTCGGAGTACGCATCCACCTTGCATTGCTGTGCCTCCAGGTCCTGGACTGTACCACCAGCCGGTTCTCCATTGTAAGAGCTTGGGCCCTTAGCCCATCCAGGTATCTTCTCTGGGCCTCCACAAACTCCTGGGTCGGCCTCTCAACTTGGGCACGAAAAGCCCTTGCAGCTTCCAACTCGTCCTCCTGGGGGGCTGGAGGCTCCTCATCAGAGCTGGAGGGGAAGGCCTCTGGTGGCAGCGCTTCTCCGGTGCCTTCCCCCCTTCTTCTGGTGATGATGCTCCATGCCAGAGTTCCCCTGCCTCACCGTCACGTTCTCTGCATACGCAATGAGCCCCGATGTGGTCCCCTGAGATCCCCACTTTATTCTTTTGCTGCATACCTAAAGAACATAAAAAAGAGGAAGGAACATAAGAAGTGCCATACTGTGTCAGACCAATGGTCTGTCAAGCCCTGCTTGCATTCTGTCTCCACAAGTGTGTGGGTGGCCAATCTCTCTCTGCAGGGGACTTCCTAACAGATCATAGGGCAATCCATTCCCTGTTGTTCCAGCCCCCGTGCCTTACCTTGCAGATGGTGAATCCGTTAGCCTTATCATACCACTGCCAGACATCTGACCTCGTGCATCTGCTGTCTGGCAGTGGTGACCTCCACCTTAATGGTGTCCTGCACGTGGCACCAGTGCCAGGGGTGGCATCATCACCCTCTCTGAAACAGGAACACATAAACAACACCTAAATAATATCATGCATTTATGATGATGCCTGTAGTCCTCCCTCCTTGGGGTGCTAGGGGATGCTAGGAATGGCAACTGGAGAAACCCTTGCTGGCATGTGCAAATTCTGCCCTTCTTGGGGTGCTAGGGATGGCTGCTAGGGATGGCTGGCACGCGTTTGGGTGGGGGTGCTTCCTTCGGCTCGTGCCTGACTGCTGGAAGAGCCTCCCACACCCTCTCTCTCTGTGGCAGACATCTGCTGCCACCCACTGATGCCCACTCTTTGTTCCTGACTGCCCATCACCCACCCACCCACACGCCAGTGAGCTCGCTCTAAAGGATAGTATTCTTCTTGTCCTCAAAGTAAAAATAAACTTTACAAACCTGGTAGCACCTCCTGTGCCCTCTTGCTCCTCTGATGAGGAGCAGACCTCCACCACCGAAAGTCCAGCAGCAACCTCTTCCTCCTCCACCTCCTCCACCTTGACCGACTTCCAGTTCCTATTAAGCTACCTCTTCATTTTTTTTTTTCTCATCAGCCAAAAAAACCACACCCACCAACTCACACAACCAACCAGCCAAACCAACAGTCCAACACAGCCAAACCACACCAAACAAAACCACACAGCCAGCCAGCCACAACACACATGCTCTCTCTCCACACAAGCTCCGCACGCACTCGAATTTCCGGTTTCCGACGCGATCATGGGATCACGTGATACCTAGACCAATACCGATACTGATTTCCAAACGACCAAAACGAACTCTACCGAACCGAACAACCAAATCCGAACTCCATTCCCAAAACAAATGACCAACCCAAACTCGGTTCCCAAACCAAACGACCGAACAACTGAACCGCGATCTGTTCACACATCCCTAAAGACAAAAGTCAGGACAGGAATAAGGAACAACAAAGCGTTTTGTCTCACCCCTTTCTCCAAGAGGCAGGGGGTTTCAGGGTGGGACTTTCTAGGTTGATGTCCCTCTTTTTAAGTGAGAGATAGAATGAAGGCTTATGGTGTGTATAAAAACCTGTTTATTTACAGATTTACAACTAGCTGAGCAGTGGAAGAGAAGTGGCTAACAGCTCTTGCACGCACTTCTTCAGGCAGAAATCACTGGATGCCCCCCCCAAGTCCAGCATTCCCAGGGTTCCCCAAAAGGTTCTCTGCCTTTCCCCCAAGGATTCCAGCTTCCTTCCAGCTCACTTCTGCCCAAACTGTCCAGGGCCGGCCCTACCTCGGGGCAGCTGCCCTGGGCCCCGATCCTGGGGGGGCCCGCACTCGGGGTCCCCAGCTCCCGGCCTGACAGTGGCCAGGAGCTGGGGACCCTGAGCATGGGCCCCCCAGCCAACTCCAACTGACAGACAGCAGAGGGGGCCAGCAGGAGGCAGAGGCCCTGCCTCTCCCACACTCCGTCCCCCCCTCCTCCACTTCCTGTCACAGTCTCGGCCAGGGGAAATGAGGGAGAGAGAGGCAGAGGTTCTGCCTCTCCTTCATTTCCCCTGGCTGAGAGACTGATAGGCAGGGGGGGCACCCACGGGGTGAGGGAGAAAAGTGAGGGAGAAACAGGCAGAGGCCCTGCCTCTCCCTCATGCTGCTGGCCCCTTCCACTGCCTGGAAGTTTCATCCAGGGGAAATGAGGGAGAGGCAGGGCCTCTGCCTCTCTCTCCCTCATTTCTCCTGGCCAAGACTGACAGGCAGCGAAGGGGGGGGCAGAGGAACTTCTGGTGCCAGCGGGCAGCACAGTGACAGATATAATCTGCTGCCGCAGTGCCCACCCTGCCTGAAGCTCTGAGCCTGGCGTGGGTCCCAGGCTGGAGGTAGTGTTGGTGGTGGCAGCGGCGGCAGTGGCGGCAGAGGCAGCAGTGGCGACAGCGATGGTAGCAGCGGCAACAGCAGATCAGGTAAGTGATCCGAATGGCCACTCAGGCTTGGGATGGGTGGAGGGGAGTGCCCCTCTGCCAATCCCTGAGCCCAGGCATAGGTAGCGCGCCACCCCCGGGCCAGGGAGCGCTCCCTGAGCCGGGGAGTGCCCCTAGGCCCGCCAGGTAGGGGCCCCACATTTGTTCCCCATCCTGGGCACCGCTTACACTAAGGCCGACCCTGAAACTGTCCCCAAACTGGTTTCACTGCTGTTCCAGCCACACCTCCCCTTTGTCTAGCCATCTGCCCCAACAAAAGAATCGAGATGGTCCCTGATGACCCACTCACAGGGTGAAAGCAAACAAGATGTGAGTCCACATTAGACTACACCAGTTGGGTGCCCATCTGCCTGTTTGTTAGGTATTTGCTCCCACCTGTCATGGGGCCGCCACCCACCAGACCTGCAGCCCCCACCCATGGTGTGCTCTAGGAAAATTTCTAGCTCTCAGAAAATGTGGAGCCCAGCATGCGGATGAATACAGACTAACGTGTGCCCATGTGTCTGCGACTCACCAGTTAGGTTGCACACAGTGCCTTTACGCATGTAGGTCCACCAGCACCATAGAGTAATGGGTGGAAATTCTAGAACAGGCAAGGATAGGCTACTTCCTGCCATACTTTCTGTTCTCACTGGCACTGCCAGTGGGGGTTGCCACAAGTGCAGGAAAGACACGTTGCGGGCTGTCGGTTTATTAGGCTGGGTACACAAAGTATGTGACTGGGGGCGAAGTGGAGGCTGTACAGACCAAACCCAGACTGCAGCAGGCTATTGTCTCATTAGTTAACACTATCGAGTGTAATCAGAGAGAGCTACGTTCCATGGGGGTTGGATAGCTTTTTAAGGATCTTACCAGTAGGTTCAGAGGAAGGACAAGGAAGGGACCAAAGCCAAGGAGAAACAAGGAGATACCAGGACCTTTCCTGTTTACTGCTGCTTCAGTAAGTAGTCCCAGGTGCACTTAGTGCTGCAGAGCTGGGTCTGTGGACAGCTTCCCAGTGATGTTCGATCAGAGCAGCACCCTGGGAGACTGAAATCAGTGGGGGTCTTATATTAATCTTTGTGTCATATTTTAAAAGCAATTAGCTTACCTACCTTTGTTTCTAATGTGCTTTGGGCTTTAAAATATGCCATGTAAGACTTTACACACCGCAGAGCACCCTGTGGGTCTTTGTGGGTGTCTTCACACTGACACCTGCCCTGCCTCTGCCCCACCTCACCCTCAAGCAGGCTGTCTATTTAAAGGCAGCCTGCCAAATGTGGAGTCAGAGCAGAGGCGGAGCAGACTGTCCCTGCTCTGGGGCTGCCCTGCTCTGGAACATCCCAGAGCACTGCCAGCAGAACGGGCAGCCCAACTCCGAGGCAGTAGCCGGAGGTGGGGCTGCCATCTGTCTGCTTGGCATCTGTCTGCTGCAGCCCCACTCTCAGTCCGGGGTTACCACCTATGGTGTGGAAGAGGGGTGTCTGTCTCACGGCCTGACCATGGGCCCCGGCAGCCATTGGGTCCATTTAAAACAGACCCAGGTGCAGCTGCAAGCAGGCAGGCGCAGGGTGCACTCCCCAGATTTGCTCCAGGGTTGTGCACCCCCATGTCTGGAGGAAAGTACACGATGTGGACACAGCATTCTGACATTTTTTCACATAGGAACAATATTAGTAAATGCTGGCTAGATCCAGAGCAGTGCGCACTGTGCAACCACACACAGCTCCCAATAAGAGGCTCCATGGATTGTCAACATGAGTGTAAGAAGCAGGAATGTAAAATATGGGTCCATGGAGCTTCAAATGAAAGGAGTCCAACCATGTGAAAGGTCCATGGCAATTCAGGAGGGTGGTTTGAGCAAATTGTCAGAGACTGAGTTCCCCTAGCTGTGGTCGACTGGCATGGTGCTCCCTCCCCCCACCCCCACACCATAGAGTTGTGGGTGGATCGCCTGATGCTCCAGGCTGGCACTCACAACTCTACGGTGTTGCCTGGGGCAACAGCTGGTCAAAAGTGGAACTGCAGCATGGGTCCACCAAGAAGACGGACAGCAGCTCTGTTACATTGGCTTGGTTACATCGAGAATGATGGCTGGCTGGTTCATGTGGTGAGGATATGAGTACACAGACCTCAGGTAACAGATTGTACTGGATGGAGGGTCTCAGCAGGAGTTAGGTGAGGGGAGCAAGGAGTCGGGGAGGGCAGAGCAGAAGAGGTGGGTCTTGAGGAGGGATATGAAGGTACGAAAGGAGGAGGCAAGGGGTTGTGCCTAAGAAGGCAGTCCCTGCTGACTATTCTGAGAACACAGTGGCACACACTCTCCGCATTCATTAAGAGNAGTTTCATCCAGGGGAAATGAGGGAGAGGCAGGGCCTCTGCCTCTCTCTCCCTCATTTCTCCTGGCCAAGACTGACAGGCAGCGAAGGGGGGGGCAGAGGAACTTCTGGTGCCAGCGGGCAGCACAGTGACAGATATAATCTGCTGCCGCAGTGCCCACCCTGCCTGAAGCTCTGAGCCTGGCGTGGGTCCCAGGCTGGAGGTAGTGTTGGTGGTGGCAGCGGCGGCAGTGGCGGCAGAGGCAGCAGTGGAGACAGCGATGGTAGCAGCGGCAACAGCAGATCAGGTAAGTGATCCGAATGGCCACTCAGGCTTGGGATGGGTGGAGGGGAGTGCCCCTCTGCCAATCCCTGAGCCCAGGCATAGGTAGCGCGCCACCCCCGGGCCAGGGAGCGCTCCCTGAGCCGGGGAGTGCCCCTAGGCCCGCCAGGTAGGGGCCCCACATTTGTTCCCCATCCTGGGCACCGCTTACACTAAGGCCGACCCTGAAACTGTCCCCAAACTGGTTTCACTGCTGTTCCAGCCACACCTCCCCTTTGTCTAGCCATCTGCCCCAACAAAAGAATCGAGATGGTCCCTGATGACCCACTCACAGTGTGAAAGCAAACAAGATGTGAGTCCACATTAGACTACACCAGTTGGGTGCCCATCTGCCTGTTTGTTAGGTATTTGCTCCCACCTGTCATGGGGCCGCCACCCACCAGACCTGCAGCCCCCACCCATGGTGTGCTCTAGGAAAATTTCTAGCTCTCAGAAAATGTGGAGCCCAGCATGCGGATGAATACAGACTAACGTGTGCCCATGTGTCTGCGACTCACCAGTTAGGTTGCACACAGTGCCTTTACGCATGTAGGTCCACCAGCACCATAGAGTAATGGGTGGAAATTCTAGAACAGGCAAGGATAGGCTACTTCCTGCCATACTTTCTGTTCTCACTGGCACTGCCAGTGGGGGTTGCCACAAGTGCAGGAAAGACACGTTGCGGGCTGTCGGTTTATTAGGCTGGGTACACAAAGTATGTGACTGGGGGCGAAGTGGAGGCTGTACAGACCAAACCCAGACTGCAGCAGGCTATTGTCTCATTAGTTAACACTATCGAGTGTAATCAGAGAGAGCTACGTTCCATGGGGGTTGGATAGCTTTTTAAGGATCTTACCAGTAGGTTCAGAGGAAGGACAAGGAAGGGACCAAAGCCAAGGAGAAACAAGGAGATACCAGGACCTTTCCTGTTTACTGCTGCTTCAGTAAGTAGTCCCAGGTGCACTTAGTGCTGCAGAGCTGGGTCTGTGGACAGCTTCCCAGTGATGTTCGATCAGAGCAGCACCCTGGGAGACTGAAATCAGTGGGGGTCTTATATTAATCTTTGTGTCATATTTTAAAAGCAATTAGCTTACCTACCTTTGTTTCTAATGTGCTTTGGGCTTTAAAATATGCCATGTAAGACTTTACACACCGCAGAGCACCCTGTGGGTCTTTGTGGGTGTCTTCACACTGACACCTGCCCTGCCTCTGCCCCACCTCACCCTCAAGCAGGCTGTCTATTTAAAGGCAGCCTGCCAAATGTGGAGTCAGAGCAGAGGCGGAGCAGACTGTCCCTGCTCTGGGGCTGCCCTGCTCTGGAACATCCCAGAGCACTGCCAGCAGAACGGGCAGCCCAACTCCGAGGCAGTAGCCGGAGGTGGGGCTGCCATCTGTCTGCTTGGCATCTGTCTGCTGCAGCCCCACTCTCAGTCCGGGGTTACCACCTATGGTGTGGAAGAGGGGTGTCTGTCTCACGGCCTGACCATGGGCCCCGGCAGCCATTGGGTCCATTTAAAACAGACCCAGGTGCAGCTGCAAGCAGGCAGGCGCAGGGTGCACTCCCCAGATTTGCTCCAGGGTTGTGCACCCCCATGTCTGGAGGAAAGTACACGATGTGGACACAGCATTCTGACATTTTTTCACATAGGAACAATATTAGTAAATGCTGGCTAGATCCAGAGCAGTGCGCACTGTGCAACCACACACAGCTCCCAATAAGAGGCTCCATGGATTGTCAACATGAGTGTAAGAAGCAGGAATGTAAAATATGGGTCCATGGAGCTTCAAATGAAAGGAGTCCAACCATGTGAAAGGTCCATGGCAATTCAGGAGGGTGGTTTGAGCAAATTGTCAGAGACTGAGTTCCCCTAGCTGTGGTCGACTGGCATGGTGCTCCCTCCCCCCACCCCCACACCATAGAGTTGTGGGTGGATCGCCTGATGCTCCAGGCTGGCACTCACAACTCTACAGTGTTGCCTGGGGCAACAGCTGGTCAAAAGTGGAACTGCAGCATGGGTCCACCAAGAAGACAGACAGCAGCTCTGTTACATTGGCTTGGTTACATCGAGAATGATGGCTGGCTGGTTCATGTGGTGAGGATATGAGTACACAGACCTCAGGTAACAGATTGTACTGGATGGAGGGTCTCAGCAGGAGTTAGGTGAGGGGAGCAAGGAGTCGGGGAGGGCAGAGCAGAAGAGGTGGGTCTTGAGGAGGGATATGAAGGTACGAAAGGAGGAGGCAAGGGGTTGTGCCTAAGAAGGCAGTCCCTGCTGACTATTCTGAGAACACAGTGGCACACACTCTCCGCATTCATTAAGAGCATAGGTGTTGCCATACGGGGTCAGACCAAAGGTCCATCAAGTCCAGCATTCTGTCTCCGACAAATTGGCCATTCTCAATTTCTCATTTGCTTCAGAGAAGTACCCAACAGGTCATACGGGAGTGATCCATTCCCTGCTGTTCATTCCCAGCTCCAAGAAGATGGAGCCCGCTGTTGCTGGCCTGCTAACTCCATTCGTTGGATCGGTGAACAAGTCACTGTGGGGCCATAGCCTCTCTTTTCTCTACACCACAATAATATCATGTGCTCAAGAGCTTTTCACATGGAATGCTACTGCCACTTCCACATAGCTTCCCCTCACCACGGCATGTCTAGCCCAGAATGAACACAAGTGGGCCGGACTGTGGAGCCATTATTTGCAGTGTGAGCTCTTACACAAGATATCCCTGGCAACTTGTGTAAGAGACATGCATAGACATTCAGAGATACTTGCTCTGACTATTTCAGCCCCATTACCCAGGCAATAAACCCTTTGGGAATGGCTACAGGGAACTCCTTGTAACTCCTGCCCCAGCAGGAGTTGACTTCCTCCTGCAGTGTATTATTTACTATCCCAGCATCTTGCAAAACTTACTCCTAGACATTTGTGTATTGACTATCTAAGTGCTTGTCTCTTATTTGTGCCTAAATATAAGGCAGCAATTATTCATTTGCCAGCCTGTGTTGGGCCCCATGTTCTGAAGACGATCCAGAGAACACAACTTCTCAGAAATGTTGAGTCTCCCATCCTCACCATGCACATACCACATCAATCAGACTCCAGAGATTAAAGTAAAAAAGCTCATTGAAAGGGTATAAATTTTTTTAAATGGAGCCATCAAGGTTCATATTCAAATATATGTAATGCCTTCTGGACAACTGACATTGGGCCACACTATGTTATCAAGTGTTCTCTAAGAGCTACTTGAGCAGACACTCTGGAGACACTGCCACTTGAGAAAACTGTACATTCCTTACCCAAACACTGCTGACCGTAAACCATATACTTTTACTGAACTTCTTTTGGTAAAGCAGAGTGGATACACTACATCAGCAGAAGTTAAAATGTAAGTATGTAAAACCCAGAAATGTTTGGCATGGCTTGTTAAGAAAAGAAAATTCCACCTTCTGAGTTCATTTGAAATTCTAGCCATTACCCATATAGCAAAGGGAAGATTAAGGCAGTCTCCTAAATAAAACGTGTAAGCATGTACAGGGCTTTTGTTTTCTCTAGCTCAGTGAAAGAAGGAGGTCACATTCAGAATCTGCTTTCTAGCGTCTTTCCTTGCCCTTGCTTAACATTTTCTCACCAGCACCAATCAAACTGACTGTGAGCACATTCTCACATCCAGGATCTCAGCGCATTTTTCTTTTCCCCACATATTTTAACACCATGAGAAAGACTCCATGCACTTATTCAGCAATGCTTGCGGGGGTTTTTCAAGTGCATTGGGGAGCGGCCAAAACCTACCTTTACAGCAGCGCATCTGTAAAGAGCCGCATAAATCCTGCTGTGAGACTCGTTAGACAAGCGTATATTTTGGGTTTGGTGGCAGGCTCCCGCCGCTTGGAGAGGTGGTGCGGGCAGGGCAGCAGCAGTGGGACAGAGCTGCTGCTGGGAATCTCTCCTGCTCTTCCTCGGTGCCGCTCTCTTTCACTCTCTCCCCCCAGCGCTGCCTGAAGCCAGAGATCTCCACTCTCCATAGTGGGGGGGGGGGGGGGGGA
>QEPC01004523.1:1251088-1270179 GCA_003113815.1 Sphenodon punctatus
ATCACAGATTGGGGAGCGGGGGGGACTGTACTTTTGCAATTTGCAAACTGACTGTTTGCAACTCAGCTGGTCCCGTCCCTGCTTCACCCCAGAGGGAGACTGCGCCGCCCAAGGTTGTGTCTTCTTCACCCCAGAAGCCAAGCAGTGAAGCCCCCCTGTGCCCCAGCTTAAATGGCTTAAATGCTCCAAAAAAGGATGGTGTGAATAGCGCACTCATTTATTTAAGCACATTTTGAAATTGATTGCATTTAGAAAAACCTGCATTTTAATGTATGTATGATCTGTAAAAAATAGCTTGGTCTTTTGGAAGTATCTGGTACCTAACTCAGCTGATATAGGGGGAGTCCACCTTGTGTTGGATTTGGCTGGGGGTAGACTGGGAATCCTCTTGGTGTGCCGACCACCCCACTGCACAGCTAATTCCCTGACTGTTCCAGTTGAGCTGGTCTTGGAAGTGGTGTTGAAATCACCCAGACTCGTTGTCTTGGGTGATTTCAACATACACACTGAGGCTAACCTTTCCAGGGCAGAGCAGGAGTTCATAGGTGGGGCACATATTGGATTTGATGTTTTGCACCAGCCTGGATACTAGGGGTCGGAATATCGGTATCGGATATATCCGATACACCCGATAATCAGGTGTATCAGATTATATCTGATAATCCAATATACACCGGTATTGGCATACCGGATTTTTAACATTGGCCGCTTTACTGGTTTTTTTACATTGCGGCCATTGAAGTCAATGGCCGCAATGTAAAAAAACCAGTAAAGCGGCCAATGTTAAAAATCTGGTATGCCAATACTGGTAAATTCAATACCGGGGAGATCTGATACCGGTAAATCTGGTATCCGGTATTCTCCCCTGTGTCCCACCCCTACTGGATACAGAGGTTCTGATTATCAGGGGTGTTGTTACAACACAGTTGTTGTGGTTGGACCATTACTTTCTGAAAGTCCAGATCCCAACCCTCCTATGTCCTTGTCGGGGTGATGGATCCAACTGGTTTCCAGAATTCTCTGGGGGATTTACCTACTGATCTTAGCAGCTACTCTGTTGATGACCTGGTTGCTTTGTGGAATGACATCTTGACCATTGCCATAAGCATAGTTGCACCCAGGCATTGGCTCCCCACTGTGGCAGCACAGGTCCACCTGGTATACGGAGTACCTGTGATGGCTAAAGCGGGAGGGTAGGTTAGAGCACAAGTAGCGTGAACTGGTTAATCCGGTCTGCCTCTACCCAGGAATGGAGTCATCTAATACCCGCTGTGACATTTTTATTAAATACTTTGCAGACAAAATCGCTCGTATTCACACGACTTGGGTGCTGGCAATTTACCTACAGAATCAGAGTTTGGAGTTATGGAATCCCAGTCTTGTCCTGTTTATTTGGATCGGTTTCAATGAGTTTCACCCACCAATGCAGGGGAGGTGCTTGGGGTGATGAGGGCAACAAATTGTGAATTAGACCCTTGCCCATCCTGGCTGGTGAAAGCCAGCCAGGAGATGTTGTGGCCAGTACTGACTGGGGTTGTCCATGTCTCCCTTTGGGAGGGGAGGGTGTTGGATGCCCTAAAACTGTGGTTGTCTGGCCCCTGCTTAAGAAGCCATCTTTGGATGCTGACTCCATAGCCAGTTATTGTCCTGTCTCTTACCATCCCTTTTTAGGCCTTGGTTGATAACCTGAGCCTGGAGATTGACAAGGAGAATTCTACCCTGTTGATCCTCTTAGACCTTTCAATGGCCTTTTATACAGCTGACCAGAAGGTGTTGTTGACATGACTAGGGGATATGGTGGAAGTACACAGGGCCAATCTTGAGTGGTTTAGCTCCTTCCTGTCTGGCAGATCCCAGAGAGTCGTGATGGGCAATTGCTCGTTGTCCTCTTGGGACCTCCCTTGTGGGATCCCGCAGGGTTCTATTCTGTCTCCCCTCTTGTTAAACATGTATATTTATTTATTTATTTATTTATTTTATTTACTTTGATTTCTTAGCTGCCCCCTCCTGCCACAGCAGCTCAGGCTTACAACATGATAAAATACAATAAAACACACATAATAAAAATACAATATAAGAATATAATTTAAAACCACAAATTTAGAACCCCCACTCCCCCCCCCACCCCGGTCCCTCTCACCAAATGCCTGGTGGAACAGCCAGGGCACAATTCAGGGTGCTGATTTTGACCTTTAAAGCCCTAAACTGGGCCCCACATACCTGAAAGATCACCTGTCCTTCCATGCCCCATTGGAGCCCCTGTGATTGGCCAGGAACGCCTCCCTGTGGGTACCATCTGGTAGCCTTGTTCATACAACAAGGACTTGCAGGGGGGCATTCTCGGTTGCTGCCCCAATGCTTTGGAACTCCCTTCCCCCAGAGTTTCATTTGAGTCCAATTCTGAGCATCTTCTGGAGACAGTTATTTAGTTATTTAGTGGGCAAGGATAGGGAAGTGTAGTTTTGGGGTAGAGGTGTGAGGGGTTTGTGCAGCTAGGTGGCTGGGGCATGTTTTAGGGTCTTTTATTGGTTTAAAATGTTGTAAGTCACCCTGAGGTTCAGGGAAGGGACACATATAAATAGAAATAAGCAAACAAACAAACTGGAAATTATTATTACCACTTACAATCATACTTGAATTTTTATAGTGCATTCTATTACATACACTATTTATTGAAGAACTTTACAAACATCACGGGTGCAGCTGCAACCACATGGGTTGTGGAGGGCCCGATCCCCACATGGGCCCATGGTGGGCAAATGCAGCCGCCACACTGCAGGGCCATCACGGGGAGCTGGGCAGCTGAGCAGGTGAGCCACTATCCCATTTTCTACCATGCTCGGGGTGGGCTGAGGTGCTGGCAACATGAGCGGGTGCCCAGCCCTGCCCCACCTCTCTTCACGGCTTGTGGCCATGTGCAACAGGCAACAGCGCCCACTACTCAAAGCCCCGCCACTGAATCCGTCGCACAGTGGGCAGGAGGGGCCTGGGCATACAGGCTAGGCTACCATGCCTTGGGCAGCCTTACTCCATTTTGGTAAGACAATGCATCCTCAGTCTTTTTCCACAGGATTAGGACTGACTTACTTGTGGGATCCTGATCACCACTCCATCACTGGTTCCAAGTTCCAACCCATTCTCCAACAGAAGCCTGCGGACAATTCATCCAGTGCATGACCCATTTATTCCAACACAAGTGCGAAACAATTCATATATGATACACATTTCATTTTTTAGCCCTCATCTTGGGCACTGCTACTGGACCTTCTCCCCTAGTCCCACTGCTCTATCACTTCTCCGCTCTCTGGATTCTCAGTTGCAGAACCTTGGGGAGTGTACTGGGAGAGCCCCAGCCCAGACATCTGCTCCCTTCTGCAGCCCAACACCTTCTGCCTTACCCTTGGACTTCTTCTCCTTTGGGAGCAGAGCCAGAGTGAGGAGCAGGACTGGCCTTAAAGGCCCAGCGCTGCTCATCACAGACTCAGTATGGCAGCTCTTATGATCTTATCATTAGTAAAATAACATACCATTCCATGTAATTAAGAGTATCAGGAACTTGCCCCAAAGTATTAAAATATTTGATCAGATCTTGCTCTAGTATGGGAAGACAGAGGAAAAAACTCTTTGTCAAGAATAAAAAGTTGGAATGGAACCCAGTCTACTTAATTTGCATCAGATGGAAGGTTTCAGGCAAATATGAATTAATTCTGTGTTTTTGACCCAAGAGAATCCAGAAATTATGTTTCAGCAAAGATTTTATATTGATTTTTTAAATTTATTTTTTACTTCTTTGAACTCAAACATCAAGCAAAACTCAGGAGAATATTAGACCACACAATCAAAATAAAATAATCATAATTTAAGGAGTGTGTACAAACTTGTCCAGTAAAACGCTTTGGTATGACTAAGCAATATGTAAGCTTGATATTGGGCACATCCTGCTCTCTCTGTTATCTGATGCATCTGTCATAGCCTTCTGAGCACAATTCAAGGTGCTGATTTTGACCTAAAAAGCCATAAACATCCTGAACCCTACGTATCTAAAGGACTGTCTCCTCCCTTATGTCCCACTGCGGCCTCTAAGGTCATCTAGGGGAGTAAGTTCCATCATTGCATCATGTCCATACATCAAGAGCACAGAGAGAAATGTTCTCAGTGGTTGCTCCATAGCTCTGGAACTCCCTTCCGCTGGAAGTTCACCAAAGCCCAAGCCCAAGCATTTTCCAGAGGTAATGCAAGACCTGCTATTTGGCCAGGCATTTAACAGGCAGGGTTAGGATTTGGGGTGTAATTTCATGGGTATTTTATTTATATTTGTATATGGCTGTGGAGGGTTTGGATAAAGGAAGCTGTGGGGATAGGAGATCCTGTTTGTCTGTGTGCTTAATTGCCTGTCACTCACTGGAGTTCCCTCCTTCCCTCTCTAGCAGGTGTTTAAACAGGGCCTGCTGCCCTTCAGGCACCAGCCCTTGGGCACCAGATGAAGGGTGACTGTTCGTGGGGACTTGTTGGCATTGGCGCCCCCCTTTGTCTTCGGATCTTCACCACTGCCCATCTGGAGGAGCAGTGAAAAGTGAGTTTGCCCTAGAAAGACATGCCCTGGACCTGCTTCACTGTGTCTGAAGTCCGGTGGTTGGAAGAGGAGAGTCGGATCACATGGGTCCTCCTGCCTCACCCACTTTACCAGGAGCTAAGCTGTGTCGCCACAAGCTCCACAAAGAGCAAGGTAACATCCTAAGGAGCTTAGTTACACCGCAGCCAGTGCTGACAATATCATGCTAAGGCTCCATTAGGAGCCAAATACCACAATAGGATGCTCTGATAATTATAGAGGTACCTTTCTGATAAGAATTAAGGACTGTTGTATTTCAGAACTCCTCTCCTTCCTTAGGAGTCTAATATTTTCACACTTTTGTTTCAAGAGCAAAGTTTTTGTCTGCTGAGAACTATGTGCTAGTTACGCTTAAGACTGTTCAATTTTTGACCTTGGTTATTGGTTACCACTTAGAATTTGAAACTGTATTCCTTGAAAGTTGAAATTTCATAGTTAAGTTCATGTATTTCGTGCTTGTTAATGGGTGTGTGCTGTATTCTCTTGTGTGTGCAGTCTTGCACGTTGGCTGGGTAAGTCAGTGTTGTTTTTGGACATGGGACACATCTATCAGTATACTGTGCAATACTATTATAGTGGGTTGGAAAGGTGGGTGGCCGGGGGAAAGTAGGGGTCCTGGGTCATAACAATAAATGCCCCCTTTTTTGTTGTTTATTTTGGGGGGGTTCTCTGAAATAGGTTTATTTAGAACCCAGTTGGGAAGAGCAAAATGGCCTCTAAACGAAAGAGGCCACGGCTGGTTAAATCACAATTTTCACCCCAAAGAAACAGAGAAAGTTGGAAAAATATTTCCCTATGGTCAATGGACTGGAGAAGGGAAATCAGAAGTATGGATGTCCCATATCTAATACCTTTTCCTTACTGGAAATACCAGATACTGAGGAAGTTTTTTCAGAGGTGTGTCATTCACCTAGGAATATGGATGCAAGGGAAATGGAGTCTATAGTAGATCACTCCTTTACAGAAGTAAATGCAATTCTGTCCGAACATGTACAACTGACTACGTAAACGGTCAGATATATATTTGACCAACTAAAATATATTAATGGGAAACTGAATGGGGCACCTTGTGCCTTAGCTAAGGGGAACCATCAACTACAATTACAGTCCTCAGCTGCAGTAGATGTTGGAGGAAAGGGCTGGAAAGATCGTATCAGATTAAGCTTGGAAACAGTGTTGCCAGAATGATAACTCAGGGAAAGTTATTGTAGAGGAAACATCTTTCAAACCTCTAACTGACAAATTGCTATTACGGCTTTGCCTTTATCCAATGGGATGATCCCACCATGGGAAACTCCCTTGGATGTGGTTGAGCATATTAGGTTATTATTTCAGTTGCCAGTTACAAGGAAGGATATCAACTTGGTGACTCTTCTACCCACAGCGTGGGGAAGAAGGAATATTTTAATACATTTTAAATCTGAATTCTATGTTAAAAGCTTGTTACAGGAAAGGGACTTTCTAGAAAAGAAAGCCATTTATGTGGCTGAGGTATATGTAGGGGATATGTATAAAGGACACCTCCTAAAAAGTAACAAGCCCTCGAAGGGAGGACATGTAAAACTTACAGCAGGGGGGAGTGATCAAGGTAAAGAGGTGCCATTGATAGATCTATTGGGCAGTGAGGAAATGGAAGTATTAGAAGCTAGAGCTCCTGAAATTAAGGTGAAAGAGAACGATATAGGGGATGATATAAGGCATCCCCTGGGGCAAAAAGACTTCCTATATAAGATGGGGAATCTATATGATTACCTAAAAGACGAACATAGGAAGCCTAAAAGTAATAAGAAGGATAAGAATAGTAATAAAAAACTAAGAAGGTACAAAAGGTAAGAACAAGTTCTTTAAGGCAAAGATTGGGTACAGATGCTCAAAAGGGAGAGAAATTTCATAATGAGGGAAATGTTCCCATAAAGCAGAAAAAGAAAGTTTCATTACAGGCGGAGCACGAAGTACATCAGTTACCAGTTATAAGAGATATGGGGATTCTGGGAGGTAAGGTAGTGTCTACATTCAACCCCTCTATTTCTACAGAGGGTTTTTCAATTGAGATATTGGAAGAGGAAGGAGGGCTGGAGGATACAGGATTTGACATCTTGTTTGGTACAGAGGGAAGTAAGATGGATGGATGTGAACAAGGGCTACAAAAGTTACCTGAGGTGGATCTGCATGAAGAGGAGGTTCATATAGAAAACCGGGTATTACAGGGAGAAGATAAAGGTTCAGTAGTAGTAGTAGGGATGGGCGAACGTGGTTCGGAAGTTTGGAGTTCAACCCAAACTTGGCCTGTTTGAATGACCGAACACGAACACGAACACGAACACGAACATGAACACGAACACGAACACGAACATACTCACCCTACCGGTAGTTCAGCTCAGCGGCGGTGGTCCAGACTCCGGCGGCTTCAGCTCTGCTGTGGCTGCCAGCTTGAAGCATGCTAGTGACGTTTCTAGGCCTTCCAGGGAACCCTAGAAAGTTCCCTGGAAGTTCCCCGGAAGGCCTAGAGACGTCACTAGTGTACTTCAAGCTGGCAGCCACAGCAGAGCTGAAGCCGCCGGAGTCCGGACCACCGCCACCGAGCTGAACTACCGGTAGGGTGGTGATGATCCCTGAGTGGGGGGGAGGTAGGGTGATCCCTGGGGTGGGGTGTGTGTTAAACCACTCCCCACCCCAAGGATCAGTACTACCGGTACACTTACCTGCTGGCTGGTGCGGGCTCTGGGTTGCCAGCGGCGGCCCGGAGCCTGCACCAGGGACTTAGGGGAAAACTTTTTTTTTAAATTCAGGCTGGGCAGGGTGGGTGGGGGGTGTCCCCCCTTCCACCTGCACAGTCTGGGATGGGGAGGGGGAGGTGGTTGTTCTTGTTTTTTCATTGATTTCAATGGGGACAGTTCCCCATTGAAATCAATGGAAAAAAACCCGGTACCAGTATACCGGTATTAATCCGGTATGCCGGTATTTGGAAATCTGGGAACTGGTAAATCCGGTACCCGGTATTTCCCCGGATGTCCCACCCCTACTGAGGAGCAGACTTCCAGGCACCAGGGGTGGTGGAGAGGCTTGTAAGAAATGAAACTATCTGCCTCCCCCCTTCCCAACACCTTCTGAGCTAGTCACTGTTCCTGAACAGCAGACGTTGAGTAGGATTATTAGATTGCTTTAAGTTTCATTTCAGTTTTGTACTGAAATGAAACTTAAACCTTAAACTGAAACCTTGTGTTTTTTGTGATTCCCCCCCTCCCATAGATAGATAGATAGATAGATAGAGAGAGAGAGAGAGAGAGAGAGAGAGAGAGAGAGAGAGAGAGAGAGTGAGAAATAGGTTAGGGACAGTAGACAGTTGTAGGAGTTAGCTTAGTGATAGAGATAGCGTTAGTGATTTAGTTTTAGTGTTTGTAGGAGTAGGCCTGTGTACTTATTAGATAATCCATTTAGTTCATAGCATTTAGAATAGTTAATAGCAGTTAGATTTAGTGTAGATAGATAGATATAATATTAGATTAAAAAATTAAATTAAAAAAACCATATAAAAAAATAAAAAAATAATAAAAAAAAAACATATAAAAGTTTAATAAAACCAAATAAAAGTCCAAAAAAAATATAAAAAACAACAAAAACACCCATAACAAAACATTTCCCGAACGGCCGAACACGAACATACCGAACCGAACCGAACGGCCGAACCCGAACCCGGCGAACTAACAGAACTGCCGAACCGAACGGACGAACCGAACGCAGCCGAACCGAACGGACGAACCTGAACCGCGATCTGTTTGTCCATCCCTAAGTAGTAGTAGTATAAATTCATTGTGGCCAATAATTAATAAGTACAGTTATTTTTTTAAAAACTGCCCAGCACAGGGCCAAATACATAATAGATAAAGGTTCAGTACAAGAGGTACTGGTAGGGCAATTTGTGGAAATAAATTCAATAAATAATGGAACAGACCAGGATGGGATAGATGTCTATCAGGCAATCCCTACCTGAAGGTTTCCACGGGGGCTCACACAGAAGAACCAAATTAAAGATAGGTGTGCTCCTATGAATCAATTAAGAGTTCTCTCTTGGAATATAGCGGATTGGGATAACAAGAAAACTGATATGGATTTCATTACTTATTTACAAACATTTGATATAATTTGTGTGCAGGAAACCTGGGTAATAAATAGTGCTCAGATTGAACTGGAGGGATAGCAAAAATGGGCCACTCCGGCTAAAAGTTCACGTGGGAAAGGCAGGCCTGCTGCGGATTTGGTTATTTTTATCTCATTAGATCTAAGGCTGAAGGCTGTAAGGATAGGGGAGTTTGAAAACAATGTTTTGGTGTTATGCTGTTCCTTTTTGGAATTGGCTGTACATGTTCAACACTATAATGTGTATATCCTGCCTCGGACCTGTGGAAGTAATAGGTGGCACAGTTATGAAAAAAATTTCATTGAATTAAGGGGAAAAATCCAAGACGAATATATGTTGTTTCTGGGGGACCTTAATGCAAGAATAGGTAAAGATAGTGATTCCATTTGGAAAGTGATGATTATGTCAAATTCAATAGATAAAGAAGTTGATTGGAACAGCAATAGGTTATCAAAGGATCCAATAATAAATAAAGCAGGTAAAATCTTTTATAGGCTAATAATTGAAAATGGCTTGTATATCTTAAATGGAAATTACCAGAGGGATATCCCTGGAGAAATAACTTTCCCATTTGCGAGTAAGGGCAGTGTGGTTGACTATGGGGTAGTAAATGTAGCCCTTCTGTCATGGGTTACAGATTTCCAAGTAGATCAAAGAATAGAAAGTGATCATTTCCCTGTATTAGTATACCTAAAGGTCCCTGGATTATGTAAGCCAATTTCAAAAATGAATATTTCTGGAGAAATAGAGCAGACTAAATCTTGTAGAGTCCGGTGGACTGAGGGAGTAGACCATAATATCTCTATTGTACACACTTCTTCTTTGGCAATTCAACTACAAGACAAGATAATTAGAGCACAAAATATTCACGAGGCAGTTATTGCACTGAATGAACTTTTTTCCATTCTCAAACCTGTTCTTACAAAGCAAATTTCCCCTTATAAAAAGGGTGTTTATATTAATGGCTGGTGGGATATGGAATGTAGGAGGGAGAAACAGAACCTTAGAAGGTTAGCAAGAAACTTTAGGCAGAACATAGAAGGGGATGTACTTATGAATTATAGTCAAAAATGCAGAGAGTACAAGCAATTGCTTCAAGCCAAGAAACAGGAATATTATAAACAACAATGGGTCTCCTTAAGGAATGCGCTGGTGGCCCATGATAATAAGGAATTTTGGAAAAGGGGTAATGGCTTGCAAAGAGGAGGAAGTTCATTTATAGAACCTAAGATAACAGCGACCGTTTGGGAAAGGCATTTTTTTTTAATCTTTAATGCCTTGAATCCTAGAACCCGTCCTAAAATAGGTAAAAGGAATTCAACTCTTCCTGATTGGGAACCAGTTAAGCCTGAGGAAATCAAAGAAGCTATTATATCCCTAAAAAATGGGAAGGCTCCAGGAGGAGATTGTATTCCAGGGGAAGTCTTTAAATTGAGCCCAGATTGGTGGACTGGAGCATTAGCAACACTTACGCTTATAAATAACTCTGGTGTAGTACCCAAGGATTGGAACGTTGGAGTTGTGGTCCCTATATTTTATTTATTTATTTATTTATTTATTTATTTATTTATTTTTATTTTTTATTTTTAAATAAATCTATAATCTATAAAATAAATAAAATAAATATATTTAAGAAAGGGGATAAGCTAGTTCCAAAAAACTACAGACCAATTACCCTATTACCAATAATATCCAAGATTTATACAAAGTTGCTACAGGTCAGATTACAAATGTGGATGGAGTGTGGGAAAATAATAGCTGAAGAACAGATGGGGTTTCACCCACAGAAAAGCACTCTGGGTCATTGCTTTGTTCTTGCACACTTGATAAGTAAATATAGGTTAAAGGAACTAAAATTCCATGTGGCTTTTGTTGACTTCTCCTCTGCTTTCGATCTAATTAATAGGGAAATACTGTGAGGAAAATTGGAGCAGCTATTAATAGATAGGAGACTGTTAACATTAATTCAAAGTCTATATACGGATACCTCTGTGAAGGTCCAAATAAATAGCAAAGGAATACTCACAGATCAAATACCCACCTCTAGAGGAGTGAGGCAAGGGTGCTTATTAGCCCAAGGACTATTTAATCTTTATGTCAACGATCTGATTTTGAAACTTAGGAAGGCTGATGAATATATGGTGCCGAAATTAGGATCCTCCAGATGTACGATATTTATGTATGTGGATGATACCATTCTTTTATCTAAATCGGCTTTGGGACTGCGTAGATTGCTGACAGATTTTGGCAAAGAATGTAAAAAACAGGAACTTATAATAAATATTGATAAGACTAAAATAATGGTCTATGAGCGGAAGTTTAAGCCCCAAAAATGGTATTTAAATGGAGGAAGAGTTGAACAAGTCAACATGTTCAAATATTTAGGCATTACATTTGCATATAATGGCTCTTGGATGCCACATGTTCAATCACTTAAGAAGCAAAAGCAGGAAGCAATGCAATTTGTAGTTTTTTCAAATCCAGAGGTGGGTGCCAGATCAGATCTGCACTTAAAGGTTTTTGAGCTGAAGGTATTTACTAAAATTAGATATGGGGCCCAAATTTGGGACCATGAAGCTGCAGGTCAGAAGTTACTAGAACCTGTGTTAAGCCTTTTCTTACACAAGATACTTCTGGTTCCCAAGTGTGTCTTGTCAGCCATTCTAAACTAAAAACGGGGATGAAATCCCTGGAAGCCATCATTATAGAATCTTGGTTGATAGCCATAATAAAGATGAAAGATCTGACAGAAAACTTGCTTCCAAAATTGTACTTACAAAAGAAGAACAATGCAGCTGGTAAAGACCCCTGGTGGGGAACTGTTAACCAAGCACTTCAAAGTTTGGGTTTTTCTTTTCCCTTTTTGCTGGAATTCCCAACAAAAGAGGCTTGTAGAATACTTTAAAAAAGGATAATGGATATGGATTGCCAGGTACTTAGGGCACAGGCTAGTGTATCAAGGATATCTCCCAGATACAAAATGCTCCTACCTAAGTTAGGAGGCTGTGCATATTTGGATTATGATATACTGTATAGTCATAAAAATGCATTTACGGCTATGCGGTTCCAGACATTACACTCTGCGGATACAGAAGGCAGGATAAGAGGTATCCCTTACAGGGACAGGATATGTTTGTTGTGAACAAAAGGTGGAAGATCTTTTGCATGTCTTGTTCACCTGCCCTCAATATGATAAATATAGGAAACGGCTATATAGAAATACTAATCTACCAAAAGAGGCATCAGAGGCAAGACAAATGATTTACCTTTTGGCAGATAAACATATAAGGTTTACACAAGAAGTGGCCCTTTTGGGGTATCTGATAAGGAAGGAGAGAGAGCATATGACCAGATGGATGACACTAAAGTTGGGAGAGTAAAAGGAATACTTTGTGGTATGGGATAGAGTGGTCCTATTATATGATATTTCGTTATTTTAAGTGTTCATGATATTTAGGGAGCATGATTTTATGAATTTATTTGTTTTATTGTCTGGTATTCATTTATGTATGTATTGATTGTCATGGCCAACTGGCCAGTACAATAAAGAGTTTGATTTGATGATTTGATTTATGTTTTTATATGGTTTGTGAGTTTTAGCCTTGTATTTTACATGCATATATTTGATGATGTCAGCCACTCTGAGCCTTTGAGGAAAGGCAGGATAAAAATTGAAATAAATAAATTACATTTGTTCTCATGACAATTGGTCTACCAATTTGCATTCCTTACCCAAGGGTAGTTTAGTTCCAGATAAGGCAGCCCTTGGATTAGTTTCCTAGAGAGTAACAGCAAACATGTATTCTCATTTGCAGTCTATCGCAAGCAACTGATGATGACTTATTTATAGGGTTTGGGGATGGACAAATGAGCATTTCTTTAGGGGCAGAAGTAGGGAAATGCACGCGCACACACACAAAACTGACATTTAAACTGAAGTTATCATCAGGCAGAAACTATTTCCAAAGTCTACACTTTAAAACACATAAGGCTTGTAAAAACCTCTGCTTTCTTTTGCCCAGCAATTCTTATAACTGAAACCAATCTCTCACACTCACGTAGAACATTGTAAACACAATTTATGGTGGTAAACCACACAATATTTAAAGGAAAAAACTTGAACACCACCACAACATTTCTAAATTGCTTACCTCCTGTTTATAGAATGCATGCTTACAAGCAAACTCCCAGAGAACAAAGCCCAGCCGAGGTAGTAACATGATCTGATACAATCCCTTACAATTCACTCAGAATCACTCTTACTCAGAATCTATTTCTAATTTTTTTCATCTGCTGAATGGGGATAACAATACCTTCCTAGATTACTAGGACGTGTGAGATTGAATACACTAATGTTCTTTAAGTGCGCTCAGTCTCATTAACCTTCAGAAGTGCAAATTGTTATTTATTCTTTAGCCCTAGTAAATATTCTAGTTCTTCAGTAAATAGTTAAGTGTTTGAAATGTCCATACACCAGAACCATGTGCAGTTTGCAGAATACTCTCCCAGCAAGTTCAGAAAAGTTACATGCAAAAGGTCAGATCAAATAGACCTAAAGATGATCTGCAACATTGTAGAACACAGCTAAGTCTGATGTAGATTTGTACTTCTGCACAGACATACAAAAATATAGTATTTATAAATGACACTTTGAAACATATTTTCAGGGAGTCATGTTTTATTGGTGAAAATGACAATCACCCCTCTTAACCCAAAGCAGTGAGGGGTGGGTGGCTTTGTCCCACTCCCATTCAAGGGAGTGGGCAAGACAGGTTGCACTCTGGAGGGTGCTAGGGTTTTGCAGCGCAGCCTGGGAGTTGCTATGGCAACAGTGGCCGGGCTGCACGGCAATTGAGTATTGCGAGAGTTCTGGTCAGTTGCAACTGACCACATTAGGAAGCTCCGCAGTCAGAGTGGTTGCAGGCATAGGCAGCAATAACGGTTTTATTCTGCAGGGAGTGAAGCCGGTATTGCAGGGCAGACTTCTGTGAGGGAGCCTGTGTCGAGCGCTGTGAGCCGGGTCGGAGCGGAGCAGGAGTGGCGGAGAGGCCTGGAGGGGAGTCGGTTTTGCAGGGCAGGCATCGGTGAAGGACCTTGTGCTGAGCACGACGAGCTGGGTCAATGCAAAGCAAGCGAGACCCGTGGTCAGTTTCTTTTTGAAGGGAGATTGTGAGGAGGCTGGGAACCTGGCTGGAGGGAACCTGGTGGGATCCTGGTGTAGGGGCAGCAGAGAGAGGGATTAATTGGAGGTTTGTGAGGCCTGGTGGAGTGCAGAGGGGACCCTAGTGTACACACCCACCCCTGGTTGCTGCAGGCAGGTATGGATGCTGACGCTGGTCAGCGTATGCTGGGGTCAGCAGGAGTGGTAAAGAGTGGTGTGCGAGTGCCTCACAGGGTGAAAGTGCACTCACTGAGCAACATCTAGGTCAAGTGTTGGAAATGGACAATAAGGGGAAGAAAGGGGCTGGAAAGGCCCCAGACAAAGCGTCAGGGAAAGGCCCACAAAAGGAAAAAGCCCAGCTCACAGTGCGAAAGGTCGTGAAATGGCTAGGAGGAGCCAGTGAGGGGATCAAGCAGCTCCCATTCAGGAGGGGGAAGACAGCAGGGTCCTGCTGCTTTCGCTTCAGAGACAGTTGAGGGGCTGCGAAGAATTTATGAGGAACCTTGCTTTGTTGGTGGGGTAAAATAGGGAAGAGGGTGTGCAGGCTGTGGAGGCACCCTGCGGGGCAGTATTTACACACCCTAGGGGATGCAGGGTCGAGGCTCCACCTGAATTGCCACTAGGGGGTGCTGTGGAGCAGCCTGGTTGCAGTTGTGAGGTGAATAGAAATGAGCAGGAACCTGAGGTTTATGGTCAGGAACAGGAATCTCAGGCTGTGGGGGATGACCCCTGGGTAGGGGGGTGGGCATCTGGGCAGGTGGGATGCACCATTATCTCATTGCAGAGGAAATGAACCAGATCAACGGCACTCAAGATTGTCGGAGGAAAATGAGGGGGTCCAAGGCGAGGAGAGGGAGCAGACTTTTGACTTGGCAGGTCGCGTAGCAGCATTGAAGAAGACGATGAGGGAACTTGCAGGGAGGATTCATTCGAGCCATGCTGCAGTTCAGACCCTCCTGCATCCACAGACAGTGGAGGTGACAACCAGGGATGCAGCAGCAGTGGCAGCATCAATTCAGGGGCAGCAAACGGGAGCAGATGTCCATGTACCTTCAAGGGCAGATATGTTTGATGGCGAGTTGGGAGCTCAATGTAGATGCTTGGCAGGAGGGGTCCCAATACAAGAGTGCCAAGTGCCAACAGTTAACTCAGGAGGTTCTAGCACACCTAGGTTAGGGTGAACTGGTAGATGGGTGCCCTGGCCAGGGCAAGGAGAAGTTAATAATTGCTTGTTGCACAGGGAGGGGAGTAAATCACAGCTGGTGGGTCAGCAGCAGCCCTGCTCTATTTTCATATTTATTTTTATTTTCCAAATTTATACCCCGCCCCCTCCTGCAATGCAGCTCGGGGCGGCTTCCAACAATAAATCAGTAAAAACATTAAAATTCATTTTAAAACCGTCAAATATTAAATATAAAATATAACATATAAAACAGGGCTAGACATATAAAATAATAAATAAATGGGTGGGGGACTAAAATCGTCCCTCCCCACCCTCCCTCCCAAAGGCCTGAGCAAACAGCCAGGTCTTACAGTTCCGCCGAAATGTTAAAAGGCTTGGGGCCAGGCGAGCTTCCTCCGGAAGGGAGTTCCACAGCCGCGGTCCCACCACCGAGAATGCTCGCTCCATCGTGGCCCCCCGTTTAACACGGGGGACCTCCAGGAGGGCACCCCCGGCAGACCGCAGGAGCCGTTCCGGGGCGCGAAGGGCGAGGCGGTCCCTAAGGTAAGAGGGGCCAAGGCCGTATAGGGCTTTATAGATCATCACTAGGACCTTGAACTTGGCCCGGCACACTATCGGCAGCCAGTGCAGCGCTCGGAGCACCGGTGTAATGTGCTCCCGGCGACCCGTCCCCGTAAGAAGACGAGCCGCCGCATTCTGCACCAGCTGCAGCCTCCGAGCCAAGAACAAGGGAAGCCCCACGTAGAGCGCGTTGCAGTAGTCGAGCCTCGAGGTGACGAAGGCATGGATGAGGGAGGCCAGGTCCGGGCCAGAGACATACGGACGCAGCCTACGTACAAGATAAAGCTGGCGGAAGGCAGCCTTAGCGACTGCCTCCACCTGCCGCTCCAGACGCAGGTCTGCGTCCAATATGACCCCCAGACTCCGAACCTGCTGAGCTACAGGAGGGCAAACCCCCCCAACTAGGGGGGCCACCACCCCCTTAGCCCTCCCCCTTCACCCTCTGAGCACAAAAAGGGAGTAACAGGTCAGGTATGGAAGGGGGAGCAAAATTTACCCAAGTGCTCAGCATGCTCAGTATGCCTGGTGTGCTCAACAGTAAAGGTTAAGGAGCTTCCTCCTTTGGGAGGTGGGATACCCGAAGTCTCAGCACCAATTGGGGCTCATCTTTTGCAGTCAACCAGAGAGAAGATTTGGAAAGGGGAATATGTAGATTTTTGTTTGCACTTTTGTTTAGCGATCCCATCCCTGGTCCCAACGACAAAGAGGAGATAAAGGATAAGGAGCGCTTCAAACGGCCAAAAGCGGATTGCAATTAGTCAAATTGAACAGCTGCTTATTCAACATATATGGGAGTAGTGATGCAGGCGTATCCGGAAAGAGCAGTTGAGATGGTCAAATACCAAGAAATTGTGCGTAGGGTGTACGAGACTGGGAAGCAGGGGGCATGGCTCATCTATGACAAAGGTTTCCAGCACAGGGCAGCCATCATCCCGGACATTAGATGGGACTTGCACATGAATGATATTTGGTTGGAATCCATGAGCGCCACGGCCAATGCGAGTCGGGCCAATAGTGTCCATGTGCTTGCAAGAGGAGGAACTGCGTCGACCAATGACATTAGCTTTCACGAAGGGCGAGCGAACAACAGTATTGGGGGTCCATGTTGGGAATTTAGTCAGTCAGGACATGTAGCAGGTCACCATGCAGGTTTCGACACACATGCGCACTGTGCAGCGCACCACATGCAACAGCAAAGTGTAATAAGCTTAAAGCCTTTGGGAAGTTTCGCCAACAAAAAGGGGGGAAGGGTGCTCCATCTCATGGGCCGCAGGGAGGTGCTTCTGGAAAGAGCGCCAACTCCAGTTAACCCTGATGCGCTGGAGGTGGCGCTCAGAGGTTACCCTGACACGGATGCATTGGGGTACATATTGAAGGTGTTTAGGGAAGGATTTAGGATACAGGTGGTGGGTTTGGTTCCATTGCTGACAAAAAGAAATTTAAAATCAATTAGGGGTATGGAACACATTGTGAGTACTAAACTGGAAAGGGAGAGTGCTGAAGGAAAGATTGCAGGGCCTTTTGATTCCCCTCCATTGCATGGCCTGCATATATCCCTGTTGGGTGTGGTTCCTAAGAAGGCGCCTGGGGAATATCGGCATATTCATCATCTCTCCTACCCTAGGGGAGCTTCGGTGAATGATGCCATACCCCGTGAGTTTTGTTTGGTGCAATATTCTTCATTTGATACAGCTGTGGAGATGGTTCTCAGGTGTGGAGTGGGAACACTCCTTGCAAAATGCAATATCAAATCGGCATTTAGGCTATTGCCCGTGCATCCTGATGATTTTAAGTTCTGTTTCACATTTCGGGGTAAGTTTTATTTCGATAAGGGAATGTCGATGGGTTGCTCCATTTTGTGCACTGTCTCTGAGAAATTTAGTTCTGTTTTGGACTGGCTGGTCAGGGAGCAGTCAGGATTACATCAAGTCATCCATTATATGGATGATTATTTATTCATGGGTATGCAAGGCTCTGATGAATGTGGGAGGTTGTTACAATTGTTCCAAGAATTGGCAAAAGAATTAGGAGTACCACTGGCACCTGAAAAGTCTGAAGGGCCAGTGATGTCATTATTATTCTTGGGCTTTCAATTGGACACAGTTAACTCGTTTTCACACTTACTGAGGAGAAATTAACTGCATTAAGGGAAGGGATAGATTAGTGCTTAAGAGCAAGGAAGGTTACGGTTCAGCAGCTTCAGCCGTTGCTTGGCAGCTTTAATTTTGCATGTAAGGTAATTGAATCAGGGAGAGCCTTTTTATCAAGGCTCTACGCAAAGGTGGCGAGCAATTTGCCTCCACATTATCACATTAGGTTGACACAGGACATGAGGGCCACCTTGGACACATGGTCAGAATTCTTAATCAAGTTTAATGGCGTTAGTTTCTGGAGGCAGGACTTATTGTTGAAAACTGACCTTCAGATACAGTTTAATGCTGCGGGTTCTCTTGGTTTTGGATTATATTTTAGAGGAAGGTGGTGTGCTGAGCATTGGCCCAATTCTTGGGTGCGGTTGGGGCTGACAAGCTATCTGATGCTACTAGAGCTATTCCCAATAGCAGTCGCAGTTCACCTTTGGGCAGATGAATTTGAGAACAAGACCATTCATTTTTGGTGCGATAACATGGCTGTGGTCTATGTTGTGAATTCCTTGTCATCAAAGAACGTTCAGGTCATAGGATTAGTGAGGGCGTTTGTTTTAAAATGTCTGGAGCATAACATCCCATAACATTCTTAGCTACATTGCGGACACCCTCTCTCGATTAGATGGATCGTTTCTGTTTATTGGTCCCAATGGCATGCAAGGCACCAGAGAACATTCCAAAGGAACTGTGGAACCTTGGATGCTAGACCTTATGAGGGCTATGCAGGGATCTGTGGCAAGGAGAACGTGGGTAGTAGGGGCGTGCTTGCCGGTAGATCCGGTATCCGATAATGCCGGTACTGGGAGTACCGGCATTACCCTAAATCTGGTCCCGTTACCGGATTCCCGGTACCGGATTTTTTTACATTGCAGCCATTTAAATGAATGGCTGCAATGTAAAAAGTCCCACCAAAAAAGTAAAAAAAAAAAAACTCCCCGAGTCCAGGCTGCGCGGGTGGAAGGGGGGGACACCCCCACCCACCCTGCCCAGCCTGGAATTTTTTTTTAAAAAGAGCCCCCCCCCAGCACCAGCGGCCGCGGCGTCCCCGCAGCCACCGGTAAGTATAGACCCAATCCCTGGGGGGGGTGTTTAACACCCCCCCAACCCCCCAGGGAATCACCCTTTGTATTTCAGCGGAGCTCCGGGTGCGGCGGCGGCGGGTGGTCCGGCGGCCTCAGCGCCAGCTGTGGCTGCCGGCGTCAGAGACACTCTAGGCCTCCCGGGGAAACCCGGAAGTTCCCCGGAAGGCTTAGAGCATCTCTGACGCCACCAGCCACAGCCGGCGCTGA
>QEPC01004523.1:1313240-1329658 GCA_003113815.1 Sphenodon punctatus
CCCCCCCCCCCCCCGCCCCCCGGAGCTCACAGTAAAGTTGAAAGCCGAGGTTATGCCAAAGACTAAATGCATATTAGTGTCAACTCAATTATTATTTGACCCCTCTTGCCTCTGGCAGCTTACAATAAATAACTAACAAGATAACAATACAAAACAATTAAAATAATCCTTCAGGTAAAAACAACCATAAAATATGCACAACCACCCACCCACCCCAAAAAACAGAGAAACGTTTCTTCACAGAAAAGAGATAATCATAGTGACACCACATAAAATATGATTTTAGTACAATTTCATGAAAAGGCTAATGTGGCAGAGTGATGCCACAAGATGGTGTCTGCCATGAAGTGAAGCACAAAATAGCTGCCAACCGGAAGCAGAAGTTGGGGGGCATGGCTTCCAGTATAAAAGGGAGCCAGCTCTGAAGGAAAGGGCAGTGTTCTCCTGACCACAGTGGAGAGGACATCTCTACTAGAGGCTGCCTGGATTAAGAAGGAAGATGGACCCCAGAGCTGATAGAGAAGCTTGACTGAGAAGCTGGATTGACTGCTTGACTGATCTGGACGTGATACTGACAACACTCAACCCACAGTCCAGTGGAACCTGCTACACCTAGTGACTGGCAGGTTTGTTTAGCAGCAGGATAAGATGAATGAACTTACTTTAAGGCGCTTCTGTTTCGCTATATATGCATCTTGGAGGTCTGGATTTTCTTCTGCAAGCTTCTTTAGTTCAGATTCTGTGTTACTAATTTGGCCTGATAAAATAAAAACAGGAATTTTATAACAGGTAACCTCCTTGTTAATTGTGTGAGAAACATCTAAGAAAAATGTCATTCTCACTAGCTTGACACAGCTGGTAAGTAGTTTGTGGATTAAGTTTCCAGAACAAATAGCTAACAAGCCTCACAATTTGAAGCCAAGAAGTGAAGTTGATATTTTTATGAGGTGCTCCAACTATTTTAATTCCATATTTGAAAAAAACTATGAAAATTAGAAATCTACTCACAGACAGAAAGGGTGCAGGACAAGAAACTCTATTGGTTTTTTTTTCTCATTCAAACAAATCAAAGAGGGAATAGCAATGACACTTGGCAACAAACTTTCAACAACTGCACTTTTTGTTGGATATGACCCTTCTCTGTTCCTGAAAAATATTGATTACTAAATTTTCCAAAATGCACTTTGATTTTGGATCCCATCTTTAGACACCTTGACCCTTACTTCAAAGAAGCCTGAACTTAAGTCCTTTTTTACACGGCCCCAGCAGAGTGGGGGGTCCGTGGGTGCACTGGTGCGTGCGCAGTGGGTGGGGCATGCATATGGGTGCACATGCATCTCCACGCACCCACTACTCATCCCCATGCATGGAGCAACCACCATTTCCCCCAGTTGCTCCATGCGTGGGGATGAGTGGGGGTGCATGGGAATGAGTGTTAGGTGGGAGCACATTTGCACCCCCACTCACCGCGCACGCCCATGCCACGTCCTTCACATGGGCCTCTCCCACTCATGAACACACAGATTTCTGCGTGTTCATGAGTGGGAGAGTCCCATGTAAAAAGGGCCAAACACTTCTGAAATCTCAGTGGGGCCGATCCCAAACCGCGTGCACTCACTTCGCATGCAACCCTCGCACACAACTCATGCACACGTACACTGTCGGAGCTATGGACCACACACAAGCTGCGCTAGTACCATGCACATTCACGCGGGTTTAGGACCGCTCCAAGTGTCTCCACTAGTGCTGAAACAGTTACCAAAATTATTATCCGCAGTTAATATTTGGTATTTAAGTTAGTTTGACAGTTCTCCAGTAACTAATAGGTTACCACAGAGGTTAACTATCAAACTGAAATAGCAGATATTATCATAGATGTTAACCAGTTACCACATTACCATTTACCACATATACTGTTTACCGCGTTACTACATAACCAAATGTTACCAATACTACTCTAAAATCACGTCGGCAGGAAGAGAGTAAAAAAAAACTATGAATAAATGATAATGCAGTAAATGATAATCCAATCATCCAGATATTAATCGGACACTAATCGGATACCATTCTGTATCCATCTGGATAATGAATAGCAGCAGATATTCATTTTGGCTCTAGAATCCACTCCAAACTTGAGATCCCAAATTCAGTATCCCCTTTTGAACATTTGACCATGGAGTCTACTGATAATTTAACAGAAGCGGGAATTGAAGTAAAAGGAGATTGTTGCAGGGAGGTGACATTTTCATTCTTTCCAACAATCATATAGTTTGAGGCTAAGCATTGACTCCAATACTTTACAAACCCATAAACAAGTATGTTTCTATGTGGGAGATGGTGTGGAGGGTACATAGGGAGTCACTCCTCTGGGTGAGAGATGGGGAGTGGGTGAGAATAGGGTGGGAATGCTTGAGAGTTAGCCATGGTGCCTCTCTGAGAGGGAGGGGGCTGGGCTTGGGGTGGGGGGACTTCGCAGGATAAAAAGAGACAGGAGAGTGGGAGTAGGTGGGATGGTTGGACATGAGCAGGATTTTTATGTTTCCTCATTACTGTAAAGGGGAAGGGGCTCGAAGTGAGAGTTGGAGGTGTGGGGAGGAATGGGATGGTTGGGTCTGAGAATGGGTGGGATTTATTTTATATGTATTTTATGACAATATTTTTAAATTGTTGTAAGCTGCCTTGAGCCATTTCTTGAGATATGGTGGCATATAAATCTATAATAATAATAATAATAATAATAATTAATAAATAATAAATCTTTTTTTAAAACATAAATATCTTCAACAAAAATGAACAGAATTTATGGAGCCAAACTGCTTCATACTTGCAGCAGAGTAAATTAGGTGTAACTTCAATGAAGTCGTCAGAGTTAAGCTGATGTAAAATAGTTATGAGCAGGACAAGATCCATTATTTTTACATTTTGAACAAGCTTTTGTGACTATGAAAGTCATCTTTTAATGTACGTATTTGCAGATAAGTTTAAAGCATTTAAAACTTGCCCTTATCGTGGACAGATCATTACCTCCTGCGGGTTTGTCTCCCAGTGCATGTCTGACCCCGGAGAGGTGCGGAACCAGTTTGGTTGGTCCGACTCCGGAGACTAATGGAACCAGAGAGGTTCTGGAATGCTCTAGGGGAGTTACCCTCTGATCTTAACAGTCATTCACTCGATGACCTCGTTGCTTTTTGGAACAACCTGTTAGCTGAGGCTATCGACAGGATGGCTCCTAGACGTCCACTCCCTGAGCATCAGCACCGCAAGCCACCATGGTTTATGGAGGGTCTGTGGCAGCTGAAATGGGAAGGATGGCAGTTAGAGTGATGGTGGCACTGTTCTCAAGCTGAAGATGACAGATTGCGGCAGAGAGCCAGTTTAAGGGCCTATGCCATGGCTACACAGATAGCAAAGAAGGAATTTTTTGCTACCCACATAGAATCCATGAAGTCTCGTCCAGCAGAGCTTTTCCAGGTGGTATGGAGGCTGGTCAGTCCGGCCTCCCTCTGCCTGGAACTGGAACCTTCCAGTGCCCACTGTGACATGTTCGTCGATTACTTTGTGGATAAAATCACTTGTATTCACCATGATTTCAACACTGCGCTTATTATGATAGGAGAACCGAAGGCTGTGGAAGCCCCATCTTGTCCAGTTTCATGGAATTCGTTTCAGTGGGTGTCACCCGCTGATGCGGAGGATGTCCTTGGGACAGTCAGAGCCACCTCTTGTGAACTGGATCCATGTCCATCCTGACTGGTTAAGACCAGCTGAGAGACATTGGGGCTGTTGCTGACCAGGGTGGTCAATGCCTCCCTGAGGGAAGGCAGAGTGCCAACCTGCCTCAAGAAAGCAGTGGTGTGGCCTCTGCTCAAAAAAACATCATTAGATGTTGACGCCCTGGCCAGTTATTGGCCAGTCTCTAAACTTCCCTTTTTAGGGAAGGTTATTGAATGGATGATGGCAGGGGCATCTGGATGGCGTCAGCTTTCTAGATCCCTCGCAGTCCAGTTTTCCCCACAGTCCGGCTTGTTATGGTACTGAGACTGCATTTGTGGCTTTGGCCGATGAACTCCACCACGAATTGGATCAGGGTTGCTCGACCCTGCTGATTCTGTTAGATCTGTCAGCTGCATTTGATACTGTTGATCACAACATGTTGGTGACTCGCCTGCGGGACCAGGCCAGGGTGGGCGGAATTGTACTTGAATGGTTCTGCTCATTCCTGGTCAGAAGAACTCAGCAGGTGGTGCTCAGGGATTGTTTATCATCTCCCTGGGACTTGTCATGTGGAGTCCCACAGGGTTCCATTCTGTCCCCTCTCCTGTTCAACGTGTATATGCAGTCATTGGGTGAGGTCATGAGAAGGTTTGATGTTCGGTGTCATCAATATGCTGATGACACCCAACTCTACCTCTCTTTTTCATCCAACCCAGACTCAATAGTCTCGGTGCTTACTCAGTATTTGGCAGCTGTGGGGGACTGGATGAGGGCAAGCTGACTGAGGCTGAATCCCGACAAGATGGAGGTGATGTTGGTGGGTAAGGTGGTGGGAGTGGCATCCCCCATCATTGATGGGGTTTACCCTCCGCTGGTCCCTCAGATTTGGAGTCTGGGAGTGCTCCTTGACTCCCAACTCCACCTGGATCTCCAGGTGGGGGCAGTAATGAGGAGCACATTTCGCTAATTACATCTGGTGCGGCAGCTTCAGCCATCTGCCTCAGACTCTGACCTGGCCACCATCATCCATGCTTTCATTCATCCAGACTAGACTATTGTAACGCACACTATGTGGGCTACCCATGGTGATGGTCTGGAAGCTGCAGCTGGTGCAGAATGCAGCAGCCTGTCTTCTTGTGGGGATGTGCTGCCGTGAGCACATTATACCAGTGCTCCGTTCTCTGCATGGGCCCAATTCAGGGTGTTGGTGTTTACCGATAAAGCCCTACATGGCCTGGGCCCTACCTACCTGTGGGACCGCCTCACTCCCCAGGCTCTGGATCAACCCTTGCAGTTGACTGGGAGCGCCTTTCTTGAAGTCCCCTGAGTTTCCTGGAGGGCGACTATGGAGAGGCCGTTCTCAGTGGCCACACCTAGACTGTGGAACTCCCTCCAGGTACAGGCCCAGTTGGCCCCGGACATCCCTTCCTTTCGATGGCTATGAAAAACCTGGCTGTTTCACCAGGCCTTTGATGAGAGAGATGGGTGATGGGAAGGGGGTAGTGGGTTGGGTTTTTGTCTATATTTTAACTTTCTTCTTTTGTTATTTATTGTTTTTAATGCATTTATGATTGTTATTTATTGTGCATTTATTATTATATTTTTAGAAAATTGTTAGCCACCCCAAACTGCCTTTGGCAGGAGGGGCGTGATACAAAATTTTATAGAAATAAATAAATTTTTGAAAGTTCTAAGTGTTATTTAGGAACCTAATTCTCCAGTGACATGTGCACCTAGGAACTCGTCCCATTAATTTCAATAAGAATTAGGCCCTTTTTCTAACGGATGCAGGTGCATGGAGGGATGGGTGGGAAGTGCAGTGGGTGGGTGGTGTGTGGGGGTGCATTCCCATAGACACCCACCCATCTCCACACATGGAGAATTCGGTATTTGTGCCTGTTGTTCTGTTCATGGGTGATGGATGGAGCGCGCACGCCACTCACCAGCCACGTCATTCCCATGGATGCCCACGCATCCCCCCCCCCGCACCTGCCATGGCATTCAAATGGATGCCCCCACCCACACACATGGGGGGCGTCCATTTGAAAAGGGCCTTAGAAGTAGATTTTAAAAGTCAAAGTAGCACTTTGGTACTAAGTGCTGTTCAAAATGGATAGAAATTGGGCATCTAATTGTTAATTGTGCCAATCTGTGCTTCTGAAAGGGTAGGGATGTGCGAACAGAACCGAGTTCGGAAATTCAGTTTGGTTCAAAAATTGAGTTTGGTTCAGAAGTTCGATTCGGTTGACCAGACTAGTCGAGTTCGGTCAAATTCCGAACTTCTGAACCAAGTTCGTACATTCAAAACCGGTGTTTTAAGCTGTTTTTGGCCTTCCGAACTGGTTCGGATTTGACCGAACAGTTCGGTCAAATTCGAGTTCGGTTCAGAAGTTCGATTCGGTCGTCCGAACTAGTCGAGTTCGGTCTGAACTCCGAACTTCCGAACCACGTTCGCATATCTCTATGAAAGGGGCTTTTAGGCTCCTAATTTGTGTAGGTGCTTTCAAAAATTGTACTGACATCCTGGGTCCTTATAGGAGTCTTCATCCAAGCATGGTATTGTTCAAATCAAGGGTTTTAGTTTGTGAAGACAAAATGTAATTTGCCAGATAAACTTGGACTGTTTATCAACTTGCATTACTCTTTCACCCCTGACTCTAAAAGCTAGCTTTACTTGAAACTATCTTTACAGCAAAGAAGCTCCACTGTCCTCTGAAGAGTTTTCAGTTTCAAGTGAGAGGATGGTCAGATCTATTATTTTAAGAGATGTGCAGCTATTGCTGAAAACAGTTTCTTCAATTTAATAGGTAAGTGGTATTTGTGCAGCCCATGGGAAAATGTGTGCATTGTTTAATACCCTGACACAGAGAAATAAAGATGTTTAAAATATTTGCAGCTGCCATTGCTTTTTGTGCATAACACACACTGCAGAATTAACTCCACAGATGCTCCTAAAAAGGCATCTCCTTTTTTTTTATTTCCAAAGCTTGAATAATATCTTCAAAAATGTTCAATATGTGAATGTTAAAATAGCCTGTACTGGCTGGATACTTCCCACTGAGGAATGCTCATAACTCCAGTTGAATCCAAAGGGAGAATTGACTACATATGACGGGAGAATGTGACCCAGTGACCCTAGCTAGTTAGCTTCAAAGTCCACAAAGAATATATTCATTCTATAAAAAAGGTCTTCATCAATTTACCCTTAATTCACCTCTCAAAATGGTTACAGGCTTACATAATCTCGTGTTATGATAGAAATTGAAAAAGATAAAGTTCAGTTTACTTTGATTGAGCCAACCGCTATTTGTGAGATCGTGAAAGCTCTGTGATCGAGAATCACAGAGTTCTTTTTCAGGCTGGTAAGAAGACCACTGTGAAACTGCAATGTGTGTACCTAACTAGAAGTAGATTGGTCCAGATTGTAAACAATATCATTTTACTACTTTACACAGAGTGTGACTGAGACAAAGGGAGCTTTTAGACAGATGCAGAGGCAGCCTGCCCCCAGAGCTGCTACGGGGGTGCTCCCCCGTGTCTGCCTTCTTCCAGCCCTGCCTGGGTCTGTTTACACAGTTCCCCAGCCCGTAGTCCACCCGTGCAGAGCCCCCTCTGCCGCCCCCCTCCCCAGTGTTGCAGGCAATTTCCCAACACTCTAAGCTGGAACCCAAAACACTGTGGTGATGTCCAGGCAACAGACAGCCAGGAGTGGAGCTGCAGCATGGGTCCACCCATCAGACAGACAGCACCAGGGTTTGGCCAGCCCAATCCACAGGCAGTGCTCCAGGATCTTCCAGAGCACTGCTGGCAGGGCTGCCCCAGATCAGCTCGCACATCTGGAGGGGCGCTTTTAAACGGAATGGCCATCCCAAGGGTGAAGTGGGCTGGCACAGGCAGAACTGGAACTACCATCCATCTAAAAGCACCCACTGTAACATATGTCAGGTGGTCTATTTTTCAAATGATAACAAAGTAGTTTAGATGCTATCAGATGGATCAGCTTCTGTTAGTGAGAGCATATAAGCTTTCAGGCCACATAGGACCCTTTCTCAGGCGTGTGAAAACTCAAGAGTTATAGACTGAAGATATTCCTAGCCTGTATTTCTCAGTCTGTAGTTCTGACATTTATATGTGTGATGAAGAGCCCTCACCAACAGAAGTTGGATCTATAAAAGGTAGCATCTACTACTGTCTCCATCTCTTAATACTTTTTCTCTTCTCTCTCTAATATTTACAGCCAGCATAGAAAACACTCTGAACTTTCAAGAACATTGGCCCTTTTCACAAGAGACTGGCCCACGCATGCCCACACAGGTCTGCTGTGTGGGCATGCATGGGAACTGCCTGTGTGGCCGCCGCGGCGGGTGGATGGAGGTACATGCGTGCTACTGTGATACACCCATCTCCACCCACCTCCACCCATAGCCCACGCATAGAGTAACCGGTGAAAATGGTGGTTGCTCTGTGCGTAGAGGTGGATGGAGATTAGTGTGTGGCCATGTAATGGCGCCCCGCCCCCCCACCCGCCTCCACACCGGTGTGCACACCCAAGGCCGCCCCCTTCCCCCTGCACCACAGCCCATTTGAAAAGGGTTTTGAGAGATCCAAAAATAACACTTCTATTTTGAAAAAGCCAATGTTTTCAAAAATGGATACTTAAATTGTTACTAAACTTCCTACTCAATTGTCTGATGAAAAAGTTTGATAGTTCAAATCTGCTGTGCACCCATCTTCTTCCAGTGAATAAGGTAGTTAACTGTAAAAACTTTCTTGGCCATGGGCAATAAATATTGTAGCCTGAGATGTTTTAAGAAAGATATACTAAACAGTAAAAACGTCAGGTTTCTATTCAGTACATACTACGAATTCTAGTTGTGGCATAAGCTGGAATCAAGGAATCCACTGTCAACTCTGGATGTAAAATGCAGCCATGTGTGTAGGCATCCATAGGCAAGGAGTCCAAGAGCTCTCTGTAGTGTTGCACCCTTGGATAATACATAGTTCCTTCATCTGGCATCAATCGTTGTTTTTTCTCTGAAATATATTTAATTAGAAAATCTTCAAACAACATTAAAATAGAAAGCAACGTTAAAATAGAAGAAGTGGTGCTCTGAATGCTACCTAAGTTGTCCCTCAGTAGCACAGATGACATGATCATAATGAAAATGTTATCAAAATGTCATTACCGGCTGGACCCTAATTCAGAAAAGCATTTTAGCATGTTGCATAATAATAATAACAAATAATAAAATACATCATTTTATTTATATAGCACTCGTTTGCCAGATGGCATTCGGAGCATTTCACAGCATTTAAAATACAATAAAAGACAATATATAAAATCAATCTAAAACAGTTTAAGGCCCTTTTCAAACAGACGTGGGTACATGGAGGGATGGGTGGGTGGTGCCGTGGGTAGGCAGTGCATGGGGTGCATTCCCACAGACCCCCACCCATCTCCATGCACGGAGCATCCACCACTGGCGCCCATTGCTCTGTGCGCAGGTGATGGATGGAGGAGGGTGGAGCGCGGGAGCGTGCATGCACCCCCACCCATCAACCGTGGCATTCAAACAGATACCTCTCCATCCCCCCTGCACCCGCCACAGAGATTGCATGGACCCCCCACCCACACACACACGTGGGCAAGGGGGAAGGGTATGCATCCATGTGAAAAGGCCCTAAGATGGGCAGATAAAATGGGGAGAGAAAAACACATAAAGGGGAAAACAGCATATGAATAATCTCATGCCTATTCAGCAAACCACTTAAAGACATATTTAAAGTGATCAACCTAAGAAACTGGGCAATTCATGCACTCTAAAGTAGTTCTGCAGTATACAGTTTTCTTACTTTTCTAGCTACATCATACAACCCCCCAAAACAGATATATGCACCCCATTACAATGGTATGAAATAAGCATAATTATTGTTTAAAATTCCTACCTTTAAGGAAATTTTATACCAGTTTTTACATTTTGCAACATCATTAATAGCTCATTCTTATAATTTTTTAAAATAAATTAAATAAATAAATTCTGCATGATGAACAGTTAGCCACTTTTAGCACTGTGCAGGTTCCTGCCCCTTCCAGGCAATCTCTTCCAGACAATAACCAAAAGGCTAACAGTGAAGTTTGCAGGTGGTAAACTGCTCATAGCAACAGGGGGAAATGCTAAAATCCATTCAAGAAACATTGCATTCTTGAAGCCAAATGTGTCAATACAGGAATGCAGCATCTCTGGACCCAAACTAGAGATCAATACAAAGGTTTGCCCTCCTTCACAACAAGTGTATGTGCTCAAACCAAGATCTTCCTTTATAAAGGGATCCAATTTCTGTCATTAATAATAGGTGTAATCAGATTCAGAGCCCTAGGACGCACACTCCTGAATTCCCAGCTCCTAGTAGGATCAAGCCCTCGGTTTGCTCAGGAGGTGATATTTTGTACATGTAAGAACTCCATGCATTGAGAAAGTGAGCCTGATCCCAAGCCCCACATATCACGCCTGAACTCACACCTGCCCGTACCTGTCCGCAAACTGTGCGGATCTCTATTGCAAGCACATTGTGCCCCGCAGGAACTGCATCCATGCGTGAGCGCAGGATCCTCAGGGATCGGGACTGGGCTCATAGTTATTATATACCATTTGTTCTGGAAAGTATCATACAAGCTCAAACATCCTTAACCTTACCATCTACAAATGTCTCTTCAAGATAGTCAATAATCTGGGTGGCATCGCAGATAATATTTTCACCATGGATAAGAACTGGTACTTCTCCAGATGAGTTTAAGCGCATAAACCAAGGTTCATTGTGTTCACTCAAGGGGAGGCTTACATCATGTTCTTCACACTTTAGTGCTTTTTCAGCAATCACCAAGCGTACCTAGAAAACATTTTTTTAATTCTTTGCTCAAATGATATTCCATGGATAAAAATGATGCATTTTGTTTTAGATTGATTTTATCTAGAGTTGCATGGGGCGCGAGTGTACAGGCCACTGACTGGCAATCAAAATGCTTACCAACCAAGGAACCCACTTCACAAAAACTGTTGGGGTTCTTGGCATTTTGAAACCCCAGAGCTAGAGATTAGAACAGAGATGTGCAGTTTCTGCTACACTGAAGGCTTGGAAGGGCAACAATAAGGAGTGGATTAGGGGATGTAGCTACCATGGAATGTGGGGGCTCAGTTGATCCTGGGCCCTGGACTCTAGAGGGGCCTCTGCACCCCTAGGAGATTTTCAGAGTGGATGGGGGAGAGAACTGGGTCAAAATTTTGCCCCTGCCACTTGCAAAGGGCTTTGCTAAGAAGTATGTTTTCAAAGTGGGTGGAGGTGGAGTATTCCTCCCTGCCCACTCTTAAAACTTCCTTTCTGGTGGGGTTGCTGCCACTCCAGGAGGTGGAGTTAATTTGCAGCTAGCATGTCACCTGCACCATTCTGGGGGGAGGCTGAGGTTGACTGGGAGCCGTTGGAAGAGCTGCCAACTAGGGAGACCTCACTCTTTGTTCTTAAGGGGACCCATAACTGGGATATGAGCCCTGGCCTTCCACAGCCTTGCTAGGTCACTGAGTGGACCGTCACAATCTCAGGGAGTGGAAACATATCCCCTTCCTCCCCTTTATCTTTAAACCTGAGTGGGAAACTTGAATTCTATTTCAGGTCACTGTGTGATCCTGACCATTCATTTCACCCCTGTGTGCCTCTCTTTCCCTTCCTGCCCCTTGTCTCTCTAGTCTCTTTAGACTAGATAAACTATGATACTATGGGTGTTTTCAGATGAGCAAGTCAACTGGGGGAGGGGTCCATGGCTTCTGCATTGCTCTGCCACAGAGCACCTATGAACGTGGACTGCATGGGGAGAAAAACAAATAAGCAGCTCTCAGCAAGGCAACCATAGCCATGGAGGCAGCCACTGCACATTTGGCTTGCTTGCCCCACACAGCTCACTCTGGATTTCCCGGCATCTCTGTGGCTCACGGGAGCACGCACCCAGCTGCTCCACCTTCTGATGGGCAGTTGGATCCGTGGCTCATAAGTGGCCATGCAGGATAGAATCTCGTCTGAAAACACCCTATGACTATGTGATTGTGTGCACAATGGGGTCTTAACCTTAGCAGGGGCCTGTGGATACCTCTGTAATACAAATAAAGCAATATAAGAAAATAAGTAATAAAATAATAATGGAGAATAATTGCAATTGCCTAAAAAAAAATCTCTTTTCAACATTTTAGCATAAATAGCCAGTGTGGTGTTTTCACTGGCAGATATTGCTTGGAAATAACAGATAATAGGAAAAGGAATTAGCATTATGCAGTCATCACCGATCTTTAGAAAGCAAAGCAGCAATGCAAGGCCCGATGAGAAAGCGTCTGAGCCTGTGAATTCATGATCTCTCTCCTCGCTGTCCAACTCCAAATGTATCCCCCCAGGCCCCTACTCCTGGCTGAGGAATCACAATGGATCTGATTCCTGCCGCAGCCGTGCTTTAAGTAGCCACGCCAAGGGAGCTGTCCGGGTACTGAAATCTGATACTACTAGTAGCAAGCAAGACACTCACCTTTTGCGAACTAAACGACTGGGTCCAGTGATACAGGATTAATTTCGCTTCTGGTTTGGAATCCGCTTCAGTCAGGGTTTTATTGTCTGCTTCTTCTTCCTCCTTATCTACTGCCATTTCTCCTTTTCTTTGTTCAGTCATCTGAAACCAGGATGAACTGCCAGAATCTGCTCCTCATCAGACGTTGCTGCTTTGCTGTTACTGAGGCTGCTCGAGTGGGCTGAGCATGCTCACTGGCAACAATGGAAGCTATTGCCCTGACCCTGACCTCATTTGCCTTCAAAATGCTCCTTCCGAGGAAACGATGATAAGGGGAGTGGGGGATGCTTCAAATGTATGGGGAGGAGGAGGCAGAGAGATAAAATCCAGGATGCAGAGGCAAAAGGGGAGAGATAAATTAAGGAAGACATGGCATAGGGACAAAAGAGGGGGAGGGGAGACAGAGGAATAAAACCAGAGAGCTGTAGATAGAATGCATTTTCAGGAATAAAGGGCTTGTGCTCCTCCTTGGACCTGATGTAACATTAAAGTGACAGGCAGTCCTGTCCAGAGGTGCCCAAACGGAGGGTCAGGACCCTAAGAGGTGTTGCACCATTTCTGGGTGGTATTACACTCCAGACTGATAACAGCTATACTGTGCACTTTGCTATCTAGGATCACAGATATTTAAATCTCAAAATGGGGTCACACAGGCAAACATTTTGGGAGTCAACAGGTCTAATCCAGTGCTTAGAGGATGACCTCAGTGTTTGAAAGAATACAACAATGGATGCCTTTAGACCGACACCTGCTCCGCCCCATCCCTGGGTGATCTATCTTTATAGAGGCAGGCCACCCTGAGGTGAGGCAGAGGAGAATCAGGTGCTGCCTGCTCTGGGTTAGCTGCACTCGTGGTGCTCTGGAATATCCCAGAGCACTGCAAGCGGAGCCGGCCACCCAAACCCAGAGCACTAGCAGTGGGCAAAGCAGTGGTCCTCAATGAAGAATCTGAAGCCAAGTCATGAAAGATGGGGGGTGGGGAGGGGGAGATTTGAATGAAAGAATCTCATAAACCACAAAGGGGGGTAGCACAAAAAGCCAGCCTACATTGTCACAGCACTCAGAAAGCTGAGCACAATTGTAATCTTTAGGTGTCTCTGAACCACAGGACCATAGCAGAGCTAGCAACACAAAGCAATAGTCTTCTCAGAGGAATTATGGAGGACTTGGGAAGGAGCTCCTTTAGCATCGATCAGTACAGGACTAGATGTGCACACTGAACCCTATAACAGGAACCTGTGTTAACTGCATTTTTTCCATTGGAGAAAAAGGGGGCAGTGCAGTGAATACAGGTCCCTGCCTGTAATAGGGTGGTGCAGAGTGGACTATGCTTTCCCTGGTTTCACTTTCCTGGAAATTCTTGGCGCCACAGAACATTCCTGATGCATAACGCTTCCCCTTCCAGCGCTCACATTGTCTACGTTGGACAGAAGAGGCAGGCATGAAAAATAACAAAGTCTGTGGGCAGAGCTGAGTTAGTGTAGAGACTTGGGAGGCTGTGGCCAGAGCCCATACCTATACAACCCCAATCTCTCCCCAGCTTTGACACTACTTCAGACATGAAAGGTGCTGCCACATTTATTGGCCCTGTGAAGCAGCACCATTACTGCCCAATGCAGTGCTAGCTTCAACCCTAGCTGAGGAGAGACTGGGGTTACGCCAGGCAGAACAAAATATGTGAAGACAGGCCCACCCATATGTACCAGCCCTGGGCTCTTGTCAAACATAGTCTAACCCTGGGTACAAAGAAGTTATACTGGTCACCTTTATTTACCTCCAGGAGTGCACCTCCACACCTGCCCACTTCCAGTTCCACTGTGGTCCACTTTAGATAGACCAGCGGGTGTCCCAGGGCCATGGTCTGCCTGCATAGCATCCCTCACCCCCCGCACCACAGAGTTGTGGCCGCTCACCAAATGCTCTAGGCTGGTGGTCACAACTCAGTGATTCTGACTGGGTCAATGGCCGGCCAGGCTTGAAGCTGTAATGTGTGTCCACCCAACAGACAAACAGCAGCTCCATATTTCGCCATTGCACCACTTTTGGCCAGTCCCAATGTGCTTCAGGATCTTCCAGAGCGACGGTGCTGGACCAGAGTAGGCACAGCTTGCACTGCTTTGCACATCTGGCAGGTGCCTCTACATGGACTGGTCAACCCAGGAGTGAAGTGAGATGGCAAGGGCAGGAGTGGGGCTGCTGTCCATCTAAAAGCACCCAATGTTAGGCTCTTACGGTGAAAATCTTGGCCAAAATGTTTCGGTTGCCTGATACCAGATTGCTGTTAGAACTGGTACTTTTTCAAGACAGAAGGACAAACTTCTCTTATACTTAATAATCATGGGTCTTGTGTTCTAACTAAGACTAGCACAAAGAAATACCAGTGTTTCTCTTGCCTAACTGTAAAAAAACTAGATTCTGTCTACAGCTATGGACCTGTTTGAATGGTGTCACGTCTCCTTCTCAGACTTGACCACTGCCTTACACAACAGGAGGCAGCAATTGGCAAGGTTGAAGAAAGCTTTTCTGGATGTAGATATTTTATCTGCAATTTGTGAGCAGCTATGAGTAAAATAATACACTCCAGGGAATTTGAGGATCATATTTCTGTTTCTAAGCTACAACAGAATTGCAGCTGTGGACAGCTTATGTGTTTTAACTGATATCTGTGAGAAATTAATCAAGCTCCAGTTCTACAATGCAGATAAAACATAGAAATATGTATACCAGGGTATGCAAATTGTGAATACTGCTTGTGGTTTTGTGCCTTTCCGTCTGTAGAAACACAGTGTATGAGTGTGCAATCACATGGATAGTCTCGCTGACTTCATACATACACCGTGTAATTAAGTGTGGGCTGTTATTAATTTAGCAAAAAGGGCAGAGGGCTTTTAGTTGTTTTATTTTAGTAATGGGCATTACCTTGAGAAGGGGGAGATTGTCATCTCTCCCTTGACTTCCTAACACATATTGCTGAGAAAACATCTCTCTAAAGCTGGTAAAAAATTAGAATTGTTCTCCTTTAGGAACTTCAGATAAGTTGGCACTGCATATCAGACTCCTTCCTTTTTTTTTTCTGGAGTAAATTTTTTTTAAATGTTTTGATTTGGAAAATCAGAAAGAAACATTTCATTATGGAATGTTGAAACTCTGAAATGTGTGTTATTTGGGTCCATCATTAAAATCTATATTTTACCAGAGCAGTGGCAATTCCTCAAAGAGCTGTATTTCCTAGTCACCATGGCTTCATTTTACCCTGTGAGCCTTCAGTCTTCCTGAACTATACCTCACATGAAGCATCTTGGCATCTCAGGAAAACTGTACATCGTGTGTCAGACCCAAAACAAGCACATTTCAAAATTCCAATTTTTTTTTATTTTTTTTTAAATGTAGTGAAACTTTTCATTTCATATAATAATGGATCTACCAATCCAACCAACTGGGATTTTCTAGAGTAAATCCAATAAGGTTTGGAAATTAATGCATATTACTACTTAGGTTTTTCTCTTAATTCAATAAAGTTCTAATCACAAAAATATCACACTTTTTGTAACCATATGGATAGCATTAAAATAAGGAAATGCCAAAGAAATTGCAATATGTTATAATATAGGCAACAAATTAGATGCAAAGGTCTTTTAAGGCAATTCTAATGTGACTGCTACTGTAGTACACAGCAATGCGCTCATGGTAGAGGAATGAAACATATGCATCATGGGTATTTATTTATTTATTTATTTATTTTTGACATTTATATCCCGCCCCTCCTGAGAACAGCTCGGGGCGACTTCCAACACAATAAAAACAATTATAAAATATAAAACAATTTAAAAACATCAACAATTTAAATATTTTAAAACAATGCTTGCATAATTTTGGTACTAATACATACTGCTGGGCATCTGATAATCCAGGTGTTATTTCTGGCTCTGCCATAGATTTCCTGTGTGTCCTTGGGCAACTCACATAATTGGTCTGTTCCTCCATTTCCCACACCTGTGAAATAGTGAAAATAAATGATTTCCTGCTTCATAGGGGAAGAAGGCTAACTTATAGTTCATAGGATATTTGAAATTATCTGACAAACAATCCAATCTGACAAACA
>QEPC01004523.1:1336387-1346508 GCA_003113815.1 Sphenodon punctatus
CTGTCTCTCCTTCTAGCAGTGGGGAGACTTTCTCTCTCTCTCTTATTTCTCTCTCTCTCTCTCTCTCTCTCTCAGCAGCAACATGGGTGGGCAGACAGGAACCTTGGCATGAGAGGCGGGAAGGCGGGCTGAGGCAGGCTTTGAGATTGGTGGCAAGCTGGGGTACAGAACCCTTGGCACAGACATCAGCAGACAGTGGGTTGCCAGGGTACAGAACCATTGTTCTCCATGGTACAGAAGAGCATCATGGCACAGACAGCATATAGGCCTGGCCTGGGGGCCATCTCCATGATGGCAACTGGGAGAAGGTCTAGAGACTGAGGTGAGACAGGAAAGCAAGTAAAACTCCCCACCCACAACTACCTAAATACCCACATACACATAACTGTGACAGAGACACAAACATATGGGTATAATGTCATGTGACCAATCCCACTCACCCCAGATTGTCACCCATTGGCACGACTTTGCTAATAATCTGCACGCCTTGCATGACATACTTTATTGACGGCCAGATGCACGGGAAACATCAGCACCTTAAAGTCCAAGAACATTGAGGTCCAGGCTAAGAATAATGAGGGGACAGGACTAAGGGAGTTGGGCAGCAGCAGGTGCTGACTGGCTGGAGAGGGTGGAAGTTCCCTGGCACTTTTTCGCTAACCATGGCAAAGCCACAGAACAAGGATCCTGGCCTGAAAGAGAAGTTTAAGATTCTTTTAGGATGTGCAAGGAATGATGGCCCCAGACCCATGACGGTGGGTTCTGGGGCTAGAGTGGCAGCTTCTAGATATTGGTCACAGCCCTCCCTGCTGGTAACGTGGGCCTAGAACCCTGACCGTGGGTCCTGGGGCTGGAGTGGCTGTTCCTTGATGCTTTGAAATGAAAGCGCCCCGTGCGAGGAATGATGGCTCCAGACCCATGACGGTGGGTCCTGGGGCTAGAGTGGCAGCTTCTGGATATTGGCCACACCCCTCCCTGCCTGTAACTTGGCCCCAGAACCCTGACAGCAGGTCCTGGGGCCAGAGTGGCTATTTCTTGATGCTATGGAATGACAGCGCCCCGTGCGAGGTATTCTCTTTCTGCTTTTGAGCGTGTGAATTTTGTGTACTGGTTTGGTTTCTGAGAAGATTCATGCACAAAACTTGGGTTAAAACAAATGAGGCAATAGACTGCATCAATCAGTATTAGTTACCTGCTCATTAATTTGTGCACCATTTTGCCCATGTCTGTCCTGTGTTGGGTGGCCTACTGCTATGGGATGTGTGGGCCAGAAAAGGTTGGCAATGCAGTCAAGGAGAAGGACACATACTCGGGCTAAACTGGTTTAACGAGCGTCTTCCCATCTGTTAGGCCCCAGCCAGTGCCATCATGTGGTGAGCTCCATCAGGACCATAGAACTGCAGGTGAAAAGCCCAGAGTTGTCAGTGGAGTGACGGTGCCCCAATGTCCCTCCTGGAGAGGAGTGGTGAGGGGGCAAGGCAGTTGTCCCATGATACAACTCATATGTGGTGGGTGTCTATCACCGTGTTCACAGGCATCCACCAGCACTGCCACCCCAGGGACATCATTGGGAGTGCAGACCCCAGCTGCACCGGGAGGCCATAATGCCACCCTCAGAAATGAGTCCTATGGTTTGAGGATGACATGAGGGCATTCATCTGTTGAATCTGGACCTGTACAGTCTGTTAGGGGATGTACAGGTCCAGTATGATCTGTGCATAACACACAAGAATGAGCAGGTGTTCCAGGGGATTATCACCCAGGGTAGCGGAGCTCGGCTACCACAGCGACATGAGTCATTGCCAGCAGCAGGCAAAGGATCTGAGGTGGGGCTACAAGGATGTGAAGGACAATAATCTCAAGTCTGGCCACATCCACCAAACAATGCAGTACATGGATCTCCTAGACACCTTCTTGTGCATGGACAGGTCCATAGTTCTGTGCATCACTGGCACCAGGGTCGCCAAGGCCTGCTGTCAGGTGGACACGCATCCTTAGCTACCAGTCTATGAAACACCCACTCATTCTGCAAGAATTCTCCTCCCCTGTCTGAGGAGGCTGGGCCTTCAGGGACACAGCCCATCATGTCTGGCCACACCCCCAGATCCCAGCCAGCCTCCAACTCCAAGGACACCGACACCATCCTTGGGACCCTCAACCCCTACCACCTTGACCCAGAGAGCTAGCAGTCAGTCCTGGAGCAAGGGGAGGTGGAGGCGGAGGGGACAATAGACCCAGAACCAGAGCCAGAGGGGAGCAGTAAGTGAATGCAACAGAGAACGGGGCAGTGGGGCTAGATGATCCAGCCATAGGATGGAAGAGTCAGGTAAATGCCAGCCACCAACATGGCTCTCATTCCATGTTGTGTTCACAGGTGGCTGGGACAGCAAGTGGGAGGAACCTGCAGAGCCTCAGGATACAAAAGCACCATGTGAGGACAGTAAGCATGGCAAGAATGTGGAAGGACGTCATGATGGGCCAGTGGGGGCTCACATCCTGAACAGAGGGGCATGGAGGGCAGGGGTGACAGTGGGCGCTGAGGTAACAAGCACGATGGTTGGGGCAAGACACTGGGCAGGGAAGGCGGAAGTGGGGTGGCCCAAACCAAAGTCTGTCCTTTCCGTTCCACTACAGGTCTGCCAGTGAGAGAAAGCTGACCATCAGCAGGTGCCCAGCAGAACCAGGCAGTCTGGGTACAGACCCAGCAGCTCAGGGAGGATCTGGTGTGAGAGCTGATGGAGAAGACCATGTGTCGGGTGGACTAGATCCAGGACACCATCCAGGGGCTTGCTGAGGAGCATCAGTTCCTGTGGCAGTGTGCCACCTAGCACAGGAAAATCACTGCCGAGGCCCACCGGAAACGCTGGATGGAGAGGTGGCAATGGGACCACCACATGTAGCAGAAACAGGACTGCAGAGGGCCCTGTACAGAGAGGGTCGTGGGCTGTGCGACATCATGCAACAGTCCCTCGGCATGCAGCACATCCTCCTTCACCATATGGCCCTCACCAACACTGCAATAACTACCGGTCTGGGGCGGGCCTCAGTTGCTGACTTTCCCCCGGAGAGCCCACCAAGCCCCCACCCCCACCCCAATGTCGCATGCCCAACTGGGTCTCCCCATCATTCAGCTCTGTGGCCACAGGGCCCAAGTACCCTACCTCCTGTGCCTATACAGGGCCACTCGGCCCTGCAGGCCCAACCCACCCCAGCAGCACCTCAACCTGAAACCTTGTGGAGGAGGAGGGGGAGAAGAAGACATACACACACACACCCTCCCCCCACAGCTGGACCAGCACCAAAAAGGACATAGCTAGCTATGGTGGGCAGGAGGGGGAAGGAGAAGGGGTGAGACAATAAATAATGAGATTATGTCCCACAGGGAAGTGAATAAACTGTCTCCATAATGGCAACCATGGTGTATGTCCTTATTGTTGGTCAGGTAGAGCATACTCCTAAAGCCCAGGTCCTGGAACTCAGCAACAGGGAGCTCCAAACCATGGGACACTGTGGGGCACCATATGGAAGCACATTGCACCATGCAGCGGCCATGCATGCATACATGCACATATACATTGAGGGACCTGCGAGCTTGGTTGTTTATCTGGAGCTCTGAGTCTGGGATGTAAAGAAATACATCCATACATGGTCAGGGCTCTCAGAGCCATGCTATAACCTCCTCTTGCAAGCCAGATGTACACCCCTGGCCAGCCACCATACTGTATGGGGATGTGCAGAGATAAATAATAGGGAAGGTCCACAGGCAGTAGTGGAGGCATCAGTATAACCACCTATCGCCTGGCTGACTGCACGTTTAGTTATTGGCTAGGACAGTCCCTGCACAGCTGAGAGTCTGTTTCTGCCCCAGCTGGATGCTAGTGCCCTGTCCTGGCCCTGTGCTTCCTCATCTACAGCTTATGAGCACTGTGAGGTCACTGTGAGGGAGGGGGGAGAAGTTGATGGGATTGGCCCTGCTGAATCTGTTTCTGACCTCAGCCAGGTACCAGTGCCCTGTCCCAGCACAGTGCTTGCTCATCTGCAGCTTATGGGCACTGTGAGATTCTGGGGAGGGTGGGAAAGGGGGGCAGAATGGACCCCCGTATAATGATGTGGCCAGGTGTGCAGCTCCCCAGGACACTCAAAATCTCTGTCTGGGGATTACGCTGTGGGAGCTCTGCTCCCACAGGGCTGGCACAGAATCAGGTATTTTCTTATCTTGTGTATGTTACAGTTTTTTTCTTCTTTGAAAGTAGTGTATGCTGCTCCTGGCCCCATTCTGCCATCCCATGCTCATTTTGTGTACTTGTCCCTAGACCAGCCAACCATGGTTCCAGCCTTTTCCTGCTGTTACCGCCTGTCCTATAGGGCACAGAGATGTTGGGGGGTGTCTAACACCGTGGCCCTGTCTGACATGTGACTGAGGGGAGATGTACAGGTGCTTTTAGCTGACCCATCCTCCCCAGGGTAGCTGACTATGGGGTCGTGAGCCAGTATATGCAGTTCCTGGGGTACCGTGTGTGTGGGATGGAGTGTGAACACCGGGTTGCTGAGCTGGGTCTCTTGGTCGAGAGCATGGGTTTGCAGGAGATTACTGAGCTTCCTGAGTTTGCCTGTGCCTTATGGCAGCTAAACCCTCTCTGCCACTTTCTTTCATCACTGCTCTGCTGAGGGTGGGGGGACACCTGTGGGGCCAGTGCAAATGCCTTGATGTCAGACTCCGCGCTCCCCGCAGGGACGACGTTGACCCCGGACCACAGACCCCCAGGGGGCGCCACCCCCAGCACTCCCCTGGTGATGCTACCTCCAGGGGCCGCCCCGACTCGGCCCAACACTCCAGAGAACCCGCAGCCAGCGCCGCAGCTATGTCAGCTGCCGGGAAGTCCCTCTGCACTGCCTCAAGGCGCAAGGGCAGGGTCAACACTGCTGCGCCACTCTGAGTGCTGGCAGGCACACCGAGGGGGTGTGGCAAGCAGTTTAAATGCTGGTGCTGTGAGGCACACAGCACCGGTGATCAGTGAAACTGGCCCCCATAGTGAGAGTTGCATGAGCCTGAATTCCTGAGTCCTTCTCCAGACCCTACTCCCTTCCTCCTGCCCTGGCAGCGAGGCGAGTGCCTGCAAAACTGAGTCTAATGGTGTGGTGAGTGTGTGCGTTCCGTACCTTGTTTCCCTGTGTGCGAGTCAGTGAGTGAGTGAGAGCGTGACTGTGCGGGTGGCTGTGCCCTGTTCCCCCTCCAGGGTTTTCTCCCCTGATCCCCGTCAGTGTGCTTGTCCTTCGCCCCACATCCCTGGTACCTGGTCCCTGTTCCTGCCTTCCCTCACTCCCAGTGCACAACTTCCCGGCCCCCCTTGGTATGTTTGCAGTCCTGCGGTGAGTGCGAGACAAGAGTGGGCACTCCAGTACCATCTGCTCGGCATCCTATGATGATAGAGGCCTGCATTCTGTAGTAGATGCTAAATGCCACCATTCTATCCTGACGGGCACGTTGTCTCCGCAAGTAACTCCCCGAGCACTGGTCAGAGTTGTCCTTGTCTCAAGCCTTCCTGTAGAACGCCTACCCTTCCCCACACCATCCCTTCCTCTCCCTTCCCAGGGACATCACCCCCTTCCCCGTGACACTTGATCAGATGCTAGTGCTTGACCTCCTGGGGTGCTGGGGAGGGCTGCCTACCGGGAGGAGGAACTGACTGCAGCCAAGCTTCGTGACCTGTATGAGGTCTGAAAATGGCTGGAAGTGCAGGTCACCCTGGTGCGCAGGGATGCTGTCGAATCCCACTATATTGTGGTGCAGCATATACTTGTGAGGGGCTAATGGAGAGGCATGTATCAACGGGGGTTCTATGCAGAGGGAGCAGGGTTTCCCCCCCCCCAGCTGCCAGGACCCTGTTAGACCTTTGCACTATGGGCTGCCAGTGTGACTGATCTGTGGAGGGAGGGTGGTTCCCCAACCCCTGAAAGGCACTGGGACCCCATTGGAACTTTGTGCTATGGACCGCTGGTGTGACTGATCCTTGACGTGTGGTGTTAACAGTGGGTGGAAGGGACTGGACTGGCAGTCTGTCAAGAGACTGTTGAGCCTTGTGCAGCTGCTTTCATGTTTCCCTTCTGCTTTCCCCTTTTCTTCCTCTGCTCACCATAGGGTATGCTCTTTGCTCCCCAAAGCTGGCTTTCTGTGGGTGGCAGCTGATTCCTGTGGCCTGCTGGCACTTCTGTGACCTGCTTCCCCAATCTCCACCCTCCCGGAGTACTGTGCAGGGTGGGCGGACACAGCTACTGCAGCTTCTTTTGCCTACAGTTCGCCATGGCTGTATGTCATAGCGGAGGCTGGGGTACTGGGAATGGAGCGGGGCAGGGGCAGATGGCCGCCTGCATGTTCAGTTCCTCCAACCTACCTGTGGTGTGGGAAGTGGGATGGCTCTCCACCCGCCTGAGTTCAGCCACACATTTGTTCTGCACTGCATGCCAACCCGGAGAATGGTGGCTGCCATGACCCTCCTGGGACGGGCTGAAGAGTCGGTTCGCCACCATCTTGGTTGTTTTCACTCTTTGGCTTTTGCATTCAGATACACATTTATGCCACTAAATTTCAGTCTCTAACACCTTCATTCATGAAAGTGAAAGTGTCAAGAAGTTTTTGCGCTACTTACTCAGCCCTTCTTCTAAACAAGACTTAGGTTTTATTGAAAGTACAAATAAGAAAGATAAGGTCTTTGGCACAGTAGATACGGGACACAAAAAAAGCTGTCTATGTCCTTTTGGCACTGACTGCAACACACTGGCATGGATTTTTCTTAACAGCACACTGCCATTCAGGAGTAGAGAACAAAGAGCAGAGGCCCTGCTCAACAGAGTGAGAGAGAGAGATCATAAAGAGAAGGATATATTAATTTCAGAACAAGCCAGGAGAGAGTATATTACTGAAACAATCCGTTTTCCTGTTGAGTGTTTATTGAGTTCTACTCTGACAGAAAATATTTGACTATATAGAGAAAGGGATGAATTTAAATCCTGCGCATGTAACCGATACAAATGAAAGTATGAAGTTGACTCTGTGACCCGTGCAAAACTGAGGGGAGAAGCGAGCGAGCGAGCACAGCAGACGATGGTATGCGTCTGAAATAGCAAAACCCTTCCAGTAATACCCCCAAATGGTTCTGGATGAGGGTAGGAGAAACCAGCAAAGATGAGACATTCCAAAAGGACTGAAAACAGCTTTCCAAACTGTACAGACAGATAGAGAGTTATGGAAGTGAATACTTCAGTTTGAGTTGACGTGTACAAGAAGGTACAATGTGTCTTATATACTTTATAGTGTCAGTAGCTGAGGCCATCCGAACAGGAAGAAACTGAGCTATTAGTTAATAGTTCAGAGTCTATCTGGGGATACGTCACATGCTTATGGTGATGAGAGTAGATTTGGACAAGGATAATTCCCAGATCAGGAGAGTGTATTGGATTCCTATGACTGAGAGAAGGGAAATACACTCTCTATCTAGGTTTTGAGAGTTAACAGAATTTTCCTATTTACGCCCTTTATAACTGGACTGCGGTGGGTGGTGGGGACGGGTGTGAGGCCTCTGTGGGTGGAGATGGGGGTGCTCCCATTCCTACGGGTGCACACCCACCTCCACCCATCTCCACGCACGGCGCATCGGGCATTGAAGCGTGCACGCACCCCCACCCACCACCGAGGTGTTCCCACGGCCATCCCTCATCCCCCCCATCGTGGGCGGTATTCACACAGACGCCCCCCCCCACAGCACATGTGTGCAGTGGGTGGGGGGAGGCGCCCATGTGGAAACAACCTTAGAATGAAGTGCTGCTGTCTTATTTTAAAATATCCCCATCACATAAATAGAGGAAGGATTGGAACAGAGAGGAAAAACACCTTTTCATTCTCTTCCTGGTCCCACATCTTGTGTTGAATTTCAATGCCACAGACACAGGCAATGCAAAAACTCCAAGAGAAGTAGTAATTAAAAAATTATTTTGAAGCCTCCTTTCTCATTATGCAACAATTGCATGCCCCAGTCATTTGCAAATAATAGCAAGTGTCTATGCAGATGTGAGTGGAACAAGAGCAGTCTTCATATCTCGGGACATTGCATCAGCTGTTGATTTAATGCATGTTCCCATCAGCCTGCAAAGAGCCTGCATTCAGCTCTGTGACTGCGTCCCCTCCCTTTTGCTTCCTGTCAGTTTGATCCACACTGGAATACGGCCTCTCTTTTAACTGCAGCTACATTTGTAAATGTTTCATCAAAGCCACTGAATGTCTGGTAGCCAATGGGCCCCTTTGGGTGCTGTGAATGTGATCTCGGTCTCTCTCAGCAGAGAAGCAACATGACCATATTTATTGGTGTTACTATTCTGGGGGTAGTATGTTGTTCTCCTCCCCTCCGGCTGAGCAATGCCTGCCTGTTCATCTTTCAACACTCACTCCAAGCATGAGAGGATGAAGTAAAACAAAATTTGCTGCAAGAAAAAATACTTGTGTGCGTAAAAAAAATTAAAATATCTAATCTATATATATTTTCCCACAACAATATGGAAGCATGGTTAAAATGGGGATTCGAATATACTTTTGATATTTATGGGTTATATTCAGAACCCTATTATCCCGTTCTTAATTTACAAAACACAATGAAACTAGATAATAGTATGCCATGTGTAAAGGTAACCCATACTGGTTGGTTATCATCACTTAATGGCTGCCATATACTGGTAGACTGTGTGAAACAAATCTCAAACTAGATAACAATAGATATAATGCAAAATCCATCTCTTTGCTCCAGTTTTTCGATTATAATCACCATGAGGTTTAATGAGTTAAAAAAATAAATACAAAAAACAAAACCCCTTTCGACAGAAAGGAATGAAGGAAAATGAAGTTAATCTAGTTAGTGTTAGGAAATAAATGAGGTTTATTGTACCTCAGTTTACCCCAAACGGGATCGAAGGTTGCCAATTAACAAGCCAAAGTATGTGGGTACAACTCAATGTTATTGGATAGACGCAGGACATCTGGACATGGCAGTGTGTGTGTGTGTTACCAGCTACAAACCCCAGTAACCCACCCCAAGTTATCTTACATGTCAGAGACACAGTCCGAGATGCAGGCTGGTTCAGAGGAGAAGGGGCGGGGGTCCAGCAGGCAGCTGGGTAGGAGTCTCTGGATCTTTGAGAGCGACGATTAGGATCAAAGACCCACGTGGCTCTCACTGCAATGCTAGTGGCCGTTAGCATCAATGACAAAGGATAGGGGCTGGGATTTCCCTTTTATATCTTTATTTATGATTAATACATGTTGGAGGGTCCCCTCTTTGATCATGCCAGGTGCAGAAATAAGCTGACTTCGGATGATTTCAGACGTTACGCGGTCCCCATTCACGACAGTGGATTCCCAGTGGTGGCGAGCTGCCCAACCACCCCCCGTGGTCCAGGGAGACCCCGAACAGATGTGACGGGAGCAGGACCATGGCAGGGAATCAGACCGACAGACCACGGCCCAGGGCAGTGCAACAGATGTGACGCCGATTCCGGGTCATGGTCAAAACACCCAGAAGGCACCGGGGAGGGGCAGGAGGCAGACATGGCCGGCTGAGGGCAAAGGAAGCCAAAAGCACCAAAAGAAAATGCCCACACAAGGGAAACAGGAAGGGAGGGGGAGGAGGGAGAAGAGCCACAGAGGAGGCACGCACAGCAGGCACAGAGAGAACTAGGTCACAGTGGAAAACACAGCACAAACACATGCACGGGTGCATACACACCCACACGGGAAAGGAAGGGAAGGGGGAACACAGTGGGACAGACAACACACACGGCACAATGGGCACAGGGGGGACGGAGGGGGTGGGGACATGGAGCGGGGGGGGAACCAGCCCAGGGGCAGGGCCGGACACGGGGAACAGCATCCAGAACCCCCACAACAGTACAGCCTGCATGGGCACCCCCACAGGTACAAAGCCAGTCCCGGAATAGGGGGACCCCGCATGGGCAGAGCACAGGCACAGAGGGAGGCCACACAGAACAGGGAGCAGCCTGGGAATGGTCCAGGAGGCAGACAGGCACCCCAAGCGCCGGTGAGGGTGCGATGGATGGGATGGAGGAGAGCCAGAGCC
>QEPC01004523.1:1346608-1369436 GCA_003113815.1 Sphenodon punctatus
CCCCCCACAGCACATGTGTGCAGTGGGTGGGGGGAGGCGCCCATGTGGAAACAACCTTAGAATGAAGTGCTGCTGTCTTATTTTAAAATATCCCCATCACATAAATAGAGGAAGGATTGGAACAGAGAGGAAAAACACCTTTTCATTCTCTTCCTGGTCCCACATCTTGTGTTGCATTTCAATGCCACAGACACAGGCAATGCAAAAACTCCAAGAGAAATAATAATTTAAAAATTATTTTGAAGCCTCCTTTCTCATTATGCAACAATTGCATGCCCCAGTCATTTGCAAATAATAGCAAGTGTCTATGCAGATGTGAGTGGAACAAGAGCAGTCTTCATATCTCGGGACATTGCATCAGCTGTTGATTTAATGCATGTTCCCATCAGCCTGCAAAGAGCCTGCATTCAGCTCTGTGACTGCGTCCCCTCCCTTTTGCTTCCTGTCAGTTTGATCCACACTGGAATACGGCCTCTCTTTTAACTGCAGCTACATTTGTAAATGTTTCATCAAAGCCACTGAATGTCTGGTAGCCAATGGGCCCCTTTGGGTGCTGTGAATGTGATCTCGGTCTCTCTCAGCAGAGAAGCAACATGACCATATTTATTGGTGTTACTATTCTGGGGGTAGTATGTTGTTCTCCTCCCCTCCGGCTGAGCAATGCCTGCCTGTTCATCTTTCAACACTCACTCCAAGCATGAGAGGATGAAGTAAAACAAAATTTGCTGCAAGAAAAAATACTTGTGTGCGTAAAAAAAATTAAAATATCTAATCTATATATATTTTCCCACAACAATATGGAAGCATGGTTAAAATGGGGATTCGAATATACTTTTGATATTTATGGGTTATATTCAGAACCCTATTATCCCGTTCTTAATTTACAAAACACAATGAAACTAGATAATAGTATGCCATGTGTAAAGGTAACCCATACTGGTTGGTTATCATCACTTAATGGCTGCCATATACTGGTAGACTGTGTGAAACAAATCTCAAACTAGATAACAATAGATATAATGCAAAATCCATCTCTTTGCTCCAGTTTTTCGATTATAATCACCATGAGGTTTAATGAGTTAAAAAAATAAATACAAAAAACAAAACCCCTTTCGACAGAAAGGAATGAAGGAAAATGAAGTTAATCTAGTTAGTGTTAGGAAATAAATGAGGTTTATTGTACCTCAGTTTACCCCAAACGGGATCGAAGGTTGCCAATTAACAAGCCAAAGTATGTGGGTACAACTCAATGTTATTGGATAGACGCAGGACATCTGGACATGGCAGTGTGTGTGTGTGTTACCAGCTACAAACCCCAGTAACCCACCCCAAGTTATCTTACATGTCAGAGACACAGTCCGAGATGCAGGCTGGTTCAGAGGAGAAGGGGAGGGGGTCCAGCAGGCAGCTGGGTAGGAGTCTCTGGATCTTTGAGAGCGACGATTAGGATCAAAGACCCACGTGGCTCTCACTGCAATGCTAGTGGCCGTTAGCATCAATGACAAAGGATAGGGGCTGGGATTTCCCTTTTATATCTTTATTTATGATTAATACATGTTGGAGGGTCCCCTCTTTGATCATGCCAGGTGCAGAAATAAGCTGACTTCGGATGATTTCAGACGTTACGCGGTCCCCATTCACGACAGTGGATTCCCAGTGGTGGCGAGCCGCCCAACCACCCCCCGTGGTCCAGGGAGACCCCGAACAGATGTGACGGGAGCAGGACCATGGCAGGGAATCAGACCGACAGACCATGGCCCAGGGCAGTGCAACAGATGTGACGCCGATTCCGGGTCATGGTCAAAACACCCAGAAGGCACCGGGGAGGGGCAGGAGGCAGACATGGCCGGCTGAGGGCAAAGGAAGCCAAAAGCGCCAAAAGAAAATGCCCACACAAGGGAAACAGGAAGGGAGGGGGAGGAGGGAGAAGAGCCACAGAGGAGGCACGCACAGCAGGCACAGAGAGAACTAGGTCACAGTGGAAAACACAGCACAAACACATGCACGGGTGCATACACACCCACACGGGAAAGGAAGGGAAGGGGGAACACAGTGGGACAGACAACACACACGGCACAATGGGCACAGGGGGGACGGAGGGGGTGGGGACATGGAGCGGGGGGGGAACCAGCCCAGGGGCAGGGCCGGACACGGGGAACAGCATCCAGAACCCCCACAACAGTACAGCCTGCATGGGCACCCCCACAGGTACAAAGCCAGTCCCGGAATAGGGGGACCCCGCATGGGCAGAGCACAGGCACAGAGGGAGGCCACACAGAACAGGGAGCAGCCTGGGAATGGTCCAGGAGGCAGACAGGCACCCCAAGCGCCGGTGAGGGTGCGATGGATGGGATGGAGGAGAGCCAGAGCCGTGCAGCCGGTCCAAAGACACACACACACCCGGGAGGATGCCAGGAGGTGCAGTCCTGGGGCCCCAGAACCCTGTGGTCACAAAGTCACCCAAGGGGGCGGCCATGGGCACAGGAGGAATCGCAGGCGGATGAGGAAGGTCAGCAGCACCTCGGGGTGCTGGGTGTTGGCTCAGAGATCAGGACATGGCCACTGGAGAAGGCAGCCACGGAGGGGAACACCAGTTTCAGAGGTAGACAGGGGGCCCCGTGGAGCCACAGGTGGGGCAGCAGAACCCTGGGAAGTGGACAGCACAGCAGCAAGGCCAGGACATCATGGAGGGAGCAGGCAGCAACCCACGGCATCAGGGCAGAGGCGGGAGCTCACAGTGGGACCAACAACCGGGGCCTGGAAGGCAAAGGGGGCCTCACAGCCATCTGCAGGGGGCCACCAAGGGGCCCAGGGCCAGGTGGCCCACCAGGTGCACCAAGTCAGGCCAATGAAGCATGCCCCGATGGTATCCTAGTGATGCCATGTGGTGGGCGACCAGGTAGTATGCCTCGAAGGGATCCTGCACGGCAAGCCCCACCTGCACATCAGAATGGGACCACACACCAGCCAGCACTGCCAGCTCTGCCCCGGTGTGCTCCCACAAGCCATAGTGAGCAGCTGGGGGCCATGGAAGGTGACCGAGCTCCAACAGCCGGTGATAGACTGCCCCACGGGACTGCTGGTACTCATGGGCCCCGTGATCACAGCCAAAGAAGGACACGGTCATGGCGGGGCCCCCTCCATCAGACAGGCTGTGTAGGCAGCCAGGCCTGCACACAGAGAGGGCAGACATGGTCTCTGCCGCCGACTACCCCACATGCGCGCACCTCATCTCTGGGATGCGCCCATCTGGAAAGGGACGCAGGCCCAGCATCTCCGCGTGCAGCTGGCAATTGTGGGTGCTCACCTCATAGCCAAAGTAGCGCAGCCTGGGGCTCAGACTCACATAGGCACCTTTCAGGCTGTCCGGGCAGCTCAGGAGCAATTGCACGGCCAGGGAAGGTCCAGCTATGGGGAGCGCCGGGGGTCGAGGGGCCTGCGAGCGCCGGGGAAGCCCTGCCAGCCATGGTCCAGCATGCACCTGATACTAAATGCAAGGTGAGAGGGGACCCACAATCCCTGGAGGGATGGGAGGGGAAGCAGGGGAGCTCCAAGGTCAAGCGATAAGGCCACAGGCCGCAACATTGCCCGGCTAATGAGCAAGGTGTGGGGTGCGCACCCAGCACATCTGCTGGCACCAAGAACACATACAGGACATCCCACACACAGCTCAGGGTGGCGAGGACAACAGGCAGCCAAAACACAGAGAGGTGGGAGGTGATGACAGCAGGAATGCAGCTGCAGGCAGCACACGCACGGGCACAGACTGGACCATGTGCTCGGCCCCGTGCAGGGACCGCAGGTGTGTGCGATGGGGCACCCACTGCTGCCCTGCCCCTGTCGCCCTGTGGGTGCCAGCCCAGCCAGCTGGGGGGGGACAGAGGTGACCTGGCGCCCCCTGACCGGTAGGCAGGTCGCGAACAGGGGGTGTGGCGACACGTGCCCCAGCCTATAATGGGTGCAGCTCCAACCCACCCGGGCCACCGTTCATCATGGAGCTGGACCGGTTGGGCTCCTGTGGGATGCACCTAGCAGTCTGCGCTGAGTGGTACCACTCGCACATGGACCTCCTGCGCATCCAGACTACAGAGGTGCACTTGGTCGCCCGGCTATGGGTGAGCATGGCCTGCAGCGCTGCTAGAGCCCGGCGAGCCCACCACAGTCACAGGAGCTCCCTGGCCTGGCACAGGGCCCAGCAGCTGTCCGGAACAGTCAGGCAGGCCCTCATCCACGCCCGGCAGCGGGCTGCAGCACTCCAGTGGCGGAGGGAGACCATGGACCCTGCTGCTCAGCTCGCTATGCCCATTGCCTGGTGGCTATGGGTCACAGAGTGGGCATGGGGTGGTGAGCCGGGGAACTGGCTCAGTGGGCTGAGGCCACCTGGAGAGCGCACTTTTGGATGGACAGGCGCACCCTACTGCAACTCGCAGAGCTGTTAACGCCCTGGCTGGAGTGGCAGCACACCCCCATGTGGATCCCCATTCCCATGGTCCAGTGGGTGGCCATCAGGGTCTGAGCCCTAGCAACGCCCAACTCCTGCTGGTCCGTCTCGCAGCATTTTGATGTCAGGGTGAGCACCATCGCCGGTATCCTGCGAGACATCTTAGAAGCGGTGGAGGGCATGCTCCTAGACCGAGCGATCCAGCTGGTGGATCAGGAGGCCGTGATGGTCGGCTTCGTGGCTGGAGGGTTCCCCACCTGCATGGGCACCATGGACGGCGCCCACATCGAGATCCTCCGCCCCTCAGATGGAGAGGCGACGGAATATGTCAACATGGGTACCACTCCCTGCAGCTGCAGGCGGACGTGGACCACCGGGGGTGGTTCATAGACATTTTCACGGGCCACTCAGGGCACAGTCATGATTCCCGGATCATGACCATCTCCCCCTTCTATGCCCGGATGTACCGCAGGGACTTTGTGGACATGGGGATGAGCCGGACCGAGGGCGTGATGATGCCCCCCCGTATCCTGGGGGACTCAGCCTATCCACTCATCCAGTAGCTGATGAAGTCATACCCCATCACCAGGAACCCTGTGGAGGCGCTGTACAATACCCGCCTGTGTGCAAGCAGGACCATGATCGAGAGGGCCTTCGGGGCCCTCAACCAGCACTGGAGGCCACCTGGGTCAGTTGGGCTCCTGTGGGATGCACCTAGCAGTCTGCGCTGAGTGGTACCGCTCGCACATGGACCTCCTGCGCATCCAGACTACAGAGGTGCACCTGGTCGCCCGGCTATAGGCCTCGTGGGCCACCTGGACTACACGGTGGAGACCTCAGCCCTGGTGATCGGAGCCTGCTGTGTGCTGCACAACCTGCGCGAGACCGATGAGGCTGCCCTCGACTACCCCATGCCCCGGCACCCTCCCAGCCCCATGCCTCTTTATGTGAATGCAGAGAATCCGCGGAAGTACCGGTATGCAAAGCGCATCCGTGCAGCCCTGGCCAGGCGGATCAGCCGGGAGGCCGAGGCATGAGGGCGCACACCCCAGTCTCCACTACCCATGGCCCCCACCAGCACCCTGGGAGACCTCGATGTCCTGAAGGACAGGCAGTGGTGGGAGGGAGGGCAGACCCGGAGCCAGAGGGGTCCCCCGGGCAGCTGCTCCCTCCGGAGGCCTACAGGGACCGGGAGGTGGATACGCGGGCCCAGCAGGTGTGCCGGCGGCTGGGGCAGTGGCAGAGGTGGTGGGGATGCCAAGGGTCCTGGCATCGGGGCCGGGGCGGGCAGGTTGCCTGGCAGGGTGACTTCCATCACATTCGCACTTAGGGTCCCCACGTGCAGGAGCAGCGAGGTGCTGATGTCATGGTAGCGGTCCATTTTGGCCGAATGCTCCCTCACCATCCTGTCGATGGCCAGTTCCAGCCGCCCAATCACCTCCACCTGCCTCCTGTGCTCCTGCCTCCATTCCAGTTGCACCTCCGCCTGCAGCCTCCGGTCCCTTGTTTCCGCTTCTTGCATGGCCCTTTCTGTGGCCGCCTCCATCCGATCGATGGCCGCAATCATCCGCTCACCCTGCTCGGTGGTTGAGCGGACTATCTCCTCCACCTGTTCCTCCCTCCGGTGCTGTACCCATGCCCGCTGCTCCCTCATCCATTGCGCCGGGGGCACAGGACTGGCTTGCTGGGACCTGTCGGGTCGCCCTGTTGGGGTACACATTAGGAGTGGTTAGGTGCCCCAGCTGCCCGCTCCCTATCCCGTGGCATGGTTGGGGGGGTCGTGACTCCCCCTCGGGTTGGTGGCCAGTGCCCTCCCCCGGCATTCCCCTTCACCCAGACCCACCCCTCCCCCACACCGCGTGCCCCGGGTCCCCTACCTGGCCTCCCCCGGTGCCATCTTCCCCCCCCCCGCTTGCCAGTGTGCCTCACCTGGGACCTCTGGCTGCTCCCAGGGCTGCTCTCCTCCGTCCTCCTCACCCGCCTGTTGCAGATGCCGGGGCGAGCCGTGCCCTGTGAAGATATGGGAGGGGTTGGGTGGGGGTCAGCTGAACGTGTCCCCCGGCAGCCCCCTGATTCCCCTTCCCATGGTCTGGGGTGCCCAGGGTTGCTGGGGCGGTCCCATGCCTGGTATGCCCCCCTCCCCCCTCGGCCCATCCTCCCTGGTCCATCTCCCCTCCCACCCGCTTGCTTACCCTCGGTGTCGGTCTCAGAGCCCTCTGAGGCTGGTCCCTCTGTGTTGCTGGGGTCCTCCTGTGTCCACTGACTGAGGGTTACCAGTGTGCCAGTCTTGGATTCTCCCGGTCTGGACAGGGGCTGGGGGCTCTTGGGGCTGGTGCACAAGGGGGGCCTGCTGGTCCCCGAGGTCCCGGGGTGTTCCTCTTGTGGGGCAGGGCCCCTGGAGTCGGTGCCTTCTAGGGGGTGGCAAGGGGAGGGGGTACCTTGGCCCGTTCCCTGCCCTGGACCACGGTGCTTCCCACAAGGCATGGGGTGACAATGGAGCCCTTCATGTGAAAGATGCGGTCCAGGGCATCATAGTAGGGGGTGGTCCAGGCTCCATGCCCAGACCGCTGGTTGTTGTCCCTGATGGCCTTGTATCCCCTCTTGAGCTCCTTGACCTTCGATCGGCACTGGGACACGGTCCTGTGGTGCCCCACCGCCTCCATGTCCCTCACGATCTCCAAGTAGACATGCTCGTTCCTCTGGTTGACCGCTAGCTCCAGCTGATGCTCCAGGGTCCCCCAGATCCTGATGAATTCCTGGGTTTCCCTGGGCCCCCATTGCCCCCCTCAGTGGTACAGTTGTCTCCTGCATGGGCCCTCCCGGTCCTCCTCATCCTCCTCCTGGCCGGCACCCGCCACCTCTGGGGACTCAGGCTCTCGGGCCCATTTCCATGTCTGTGGGTCATGGGGGGGGAGGTTGGTTGCCGGGTTACCTCAGCCCCACGGCCCTTCCCCCTGTCCCCCCCCTTCCGGCCCGCCTGCCTCCCTTGGTGCCCCTGTGCCCTTGCACACACACCCCCTTCGGTCCCCTTATCCGTTTCCAGGGTGCCTTGTCCCCTGGGCCGGTTGTTGTCTCCGGCGTGGCCTGTCCCGGCTGCCACTGCTGCTGCTGCTCTCCCTCCACTGCCTCCATGTGCAGTATGGCCACCTCCTCCGCCTGCGCCTCCACTTCCTCCTCCTCCCTTGCTCTCTCGCCCTCCACTCTCCTCTCCCTTCCACCTCGCTCCATCCCGCCACGTCCCCCTGCTGCTGTGTGGCCTTTAAATCTCCCTCCCCAGCCTGTGTTGTTGCTCGTTGCCTGACAGCGACGCTACATGCTTTGTCCCCAGCTGGGAATCATTTTGCTTGATTCCAGTCAGTGGTTGCCGTTCAGCCCTTATATTTTTTTGTTTTCCGGTGGGAATTGCTTTGACCACGCTTTTGGAGATGGTCCAGGTCAGGGAATGGTGGTTGATTTTGTCCCCTGCTGGGCATTGACTGTGGAGAACATCTGGCGGCCGCCGAACAGACGTTCAGGGCCCTTTGGCCCTGCCACGGGGTTGAGTGTGGTTCACTGTGGTTGACTGTGATCTCGGAACATCTGAAATCACCCTTCATCTTATTAAAACTACTTTTTACTTTAGGGGAGTTTCCCTTTTCCACTGCTCAATTGCTGGCCTGTCCTGCTGAAGCTCCCTCCCTTCCTTTCAGGCCCACTTCGTTAGAGATAGTGGTCATCTGGCACCACATTATGGCCTTGGAGATACATTCTTTCTCTTAGAGTGTGAGTTATTTACAGCTTTGTACTCTTGGGCCTCCCCAATCCAATCTGTGCCAGCCTGAGGCCCATACTTCAAGTTAGCTAAACTGAATTTGTTCAGGCCTCATCCTTCCTGTGTCAGAGGACCATGGCCAAACTGCCTGATCAATTCATAATAACCAAACTGCTTTATCAATTCCTAATATTAGAACAGTAGATGGGATTTATGTACAGTTCTAGAAAATCATATTAGTTTGTTGTCTAATGCTATTCCAGATCCATGCTGGCAAATGATGAAAACTTGTAATGGAATATTACATGGATGGAGTAGCTGACAGGCAAGATTTTCAAGAGTGACTAGTATTTTGAACCCCACCTTAAAAAAGTGTGATTTGAAGAAAGTAAAGAGCTGAAAATCAGGATCCTTTAAAGCTTAGCAGACATGGGGTATTTTCAGACGTGACGGGAACGCTGCTAACCACACTGAACCACAGTGGATCTGGTGTGGTGGCAGCGATCCCATGCATGTCTATTTGCTCCCGGTCAGATGTTCACCACAGTGAGCACCCGGCCGGGATCAAATTGACCACGGTTCTGGAGGTAAGGCCGGCCTCACCTCCAGAATCGTGGTTAGTTTGGCCACGATCCAGGACGGGACTGGAAATGGCCGCAGGTAACGACTGTTACCCAGCCCCATCCCGGAATCAGGTCCCAACCATGGGACGGAATTGGGCGCAGCGGCCTGATTGGCTGCTGCGCCCACCCATCTCCCCAAGGGCAGGCGACCATGGGAGTGCGAAGGAGTGCAGCTGAGCAGCCGCACATCACGCTGCACAGCCCCGCCCCCTCCCCAATTCCCCACTGTGATCAGGCTGGCACGTCTAAAGGCCAGCATGTTTGAAATTACCCTAGATGTCCCAAATTCAGACATGCAAAAATCCATTTATTTTTTTTAAAGCCTGCATTCTCTCCCCATCCATTAAATGGCTATTTCACTCTGGGTTTTTTTTTTTCTCTCTTACAACATCAGACCTAGGGCTTAATTTGGAAGGGGGTAATTCAATTCAAGAAAGGGCTGAGTCCCAGGAAATGTTGCTTGTGGGAGTGTATCCCCCCAATAGGATTAGGAAAAGGCTAATATTGGCCATTTTAGGGTTAGAAATTAAAGCAAACCCACCCACCCTCCAAACCCTGGATAGTTTATCTGGTTTTCATAAATTACTTTTCTGCCACACCCCCTGTGCTGGTCATCATATAGATTAAATCATAAGAGCTCCTGACAAGAGCCTCAGCCAGAGTCTAATTTCCAGTGGCAGTCTGTGGGTGTTAATAAGCGGCATTAATAAATTCCCTATCCACCTGTAGGGAACCTGGGTGGTCCAGTGGTTGGATTGTTGGTTGGATTCAGTTCCCTACTCTGACAAGCTCTGGGGCAGGTGACGTGGTTTCTGGGACAGGCTTGCAATTCATTTTTTTAATAAATTAATGAATTCTGGGGCACACTAGCAATTCATTTTTTATAAATTAAGCAGTGATCCCAACTCCAAAGCAAGAAGTCTTTTTGGTTTTGATGGAGGAACCAATTACATTATTTGGTCAAAAATGGGAAGATTTGGCAAAATATTTTCTGATGGTATCATATGAAACAAATCAGAAATTAAATGGCTAAGCAGTAATTACAGCTGACTTTAGCTGAAATGAGTGACACTCTTGCATCTCCTCACACAAAGTTCTACCCAACTTTCAGTTACATCACTGGAGCTAATTGAGAAATTCATCATGTGACTACAGTGGCAAATTTGAGGGCCATAAACTCAATGAAGGGATCAAGCTGATCTTACTGTATTTATCTGATATACCTATGTTATTCATTAGTAATATATAAAGACACAGTGTCTTTTCAATAATGATTTGAGGTCTAATTTAATATGAATTACTTGAGATAGTAAAAATGGAGACAAGGTAGTTCAGATGATTAAATTTAAATGTATATTATTTCCATTTTTAAACTATTTCAGAACATAAGAAGTCTATATGAAAACCATGAAGCAGCTTTTATTACTCAAGCATACTTGTGTGACTGAAATGCTCATCTATAGGATAGGAGCATGTATTGTTATATATATAACTTATTTGCATTGCTTTATTGTATGTTAATTAAGAAAGTAGGACCGTGACGTTTCAGCCAAAGATAGTAAACCTCCACTCTCACTGAGATCAATAAAAAAATTGCCAGACATGAGGTATTAGTGGGCCTATAGGCTATACTGCTAGCAAAGAAGCAATTATGAATAATTTTAGAATGGCCAGCTGGACCAAGGCACAATGGGTAATTTCAGACGTTACGTGATCACAGTCAACCACACTGAATCACAGTGGATTCGGTGTGGTGGCTGTGATTGCACAAACGTCTGTTTGAGACCCACCGGATGTTTACCACGTTGATTTCCTGACTGGGTTCAAAGCTAACCACGATTCTGGAGGTGAAGCCAGCCTCACCTCCAGAATCGTGGTTAGCTAGACCATGATCAGGAACAGAGCAAAGGTAACATCTGTTACCTTGCCCCAGTCCTGACCGTGGCGCAGACCATGGTACGGAATTGGGCGCAGTGGCCTGATTGGTTGCTGCGCCCACCTGTCTCCCCGAGGGTGGGCGGCTGATGGAGCGTGGGGGGGATGGGGCCGAGCGGCCGCACATCGCACCGCACAGCCACGCCCCCTCCCCGATCCCCCTCAGAGATCAGGCCGACACGTCTAAAGGACAGCCGGTCTGATCATGGACTGGGATCCGAGACAGATCCCTATCCAGGGTTCAGTATGGCGGGCCGAAAGGCCCGTCACGTCTGAAATTACCCATTGTTAGACTCAAACTTTTAAGTATGGGTGCTTAGCCTGAAGGGCAGGTGTAAAATCCCAATCACAGTTGGAACTTAAGGGCAGTGGAATACCATATACATTCCACTGCTCTTAAAGGTCACAGGTATCTGCCAACATTCTTCTTCAGTACTTGTTTCTTCAAAGGGCAGAATTTAATCCTTACCCTGAAAGCTCAAAAAGACAAATTCAAAACCGTTCTCAGCATTACAAAACTAGTTATATACTGTTTAATGAATGGCTGTTTATAGGTTTGTAAAACAAAATGATGGGTTTTTTAAATCCAGTTCCTAAAGGCAGGGTACCCTCTCCTATCCTTTATGCAGATCCCTTAATCATGATAAGCTGAAACTGTTGGCCTATTGGAGAAGTCAAGGACTGAAAGGATATAAAGGCTTGTGGACTTAGGGTTTTTATAGAGTTCATTAACCTGTATTTATTTAGGTAAGCCATGTTAAACTAAATAGCTATTTAGTAACCACCCACCCATGTGGACACTCTTTTCACACAAGATGAATGCCTTTTCCTGAATTACCTGAGCCAAGAATATAATTCTATTGAATCTAATTAATGAAAATATTAAAAATATATTTCATAAAGAAAAAATCTTAGGATTTTAGTGACTACTCTGAATAGATATTTTTGTTGTTTTGATTATCTGAATAGCTTTAACAAAAGTAAATAAATTATATTTTGAAATAATGCTACTTGCATTTGATTATATCTCTTCCTTAATCATTATTTTAAAAATGGACTCAACAGAAATATGTAAGTTGTCACATTGATTTGGCTCCTGACACTTGTCATGTTTTGTGTGGTTATATTTCTCAACACTGCAGTTTTTCTCTTCTTGTTGGAAATCCTGTGCATTTGACTTTTTCAGCATACACAATAGTGACATTTGGGTGACTAAGCTATGTGATATTCAGATTGTGCAGAGCAATATGTTCCTGTCTACTTCTAGGAGATATAATTTTAATCAACTAAAGACATAACTAAACATATATCTGAAAACTTGGATTCTGAGAACAAAGTTATGGCTGCCACCAGGGAGTCAGGAAGGAATTTTCCAAGTTCTTCTGGTTTTTGATATAATGGCTTTTGTGTCAGCACTATTCTTTTCCTTTCCAAGATAATTTAGCAGACCCCATGCGTATATTAAAGCTCTTTCGAGATGAAGTCTTTCTTAGAGGTAGCTCGTGGACCAATGTGACACACATGCGCAGTATTTTGAATTCTTACACAATCTACTTCAACCAGTGTCTCATTTTGTTGACTTGTTTGGGTGGAGCTTATTGTGTAGACAAAGCATGGAAATGCATGTCACCTTTCCCTTCAGTATGACCTCAGATAATACTTTATTTACTTACTGTGTGATCTGTCTACAGTAATCTGTAAACAGCTTGTGCATGACCTTTCCTTATTTGCATCTAGAGTGCCATATATGAATGTGAACAAATGTAAACAAATTTCAACAATTGTAGGACTCAATCCTGCAAAGACTTAAGTGCACACTTAATTTTGTTAATGGGATTGCTACTGAGCACACAAATGTGGAAATTAAAACTCTGAGAAATGCTAAGGGAGAATTAGAGACTACTTCACTATGAAAATCTCCTATTTTCTGAGGAGGATGGCATTGGCAACTAGTTGATACGAAGCAAAAATTTCAGAAAATTGTACCAGTTATGGTGGTTAGACCATTCTTGGAACTGCACACCATTATCAAACTGCAAAATAATAATAATAGAAAAGGAGATTCAGAGTACTCCTTGTGTGTTATCTCTAAAAATACACTTACAAAAATTAACTGGCATATGCAGCCCACACTCTTTCAGGCGTACATGTTATTTATTTATTTATTTATTTATTGAATGTAAAAATGTTATCCCACCCCTCCTGCCCACAGGGCAGCCCGGGGCAACGAACAACAATATAAACAATAAAACGATTTTAAAACAATAAAAAACAATAAAAAATTCACAAATGTAGGGGGGGAAAAACCCGCCTTACCCCTCCCTCTCGCCAAAGGTCTGGGGGAACAGCCAGGTCTTACATAAATGCCGAAATAGCAGGAGAGTGGGGGACAACCGAGCCTCCTCCGGGAGCAAGTTCCACAGCACACTAGCATGGGGGCGGCCACCAAAAAGGATCTAACATCGGTGGTCACCCACTTCACCTGGGGAACCTCCAAAAAGGCTCCCGCAGATTATCTCAAGGGTCACATGGGCACATGGGGAGTGAGGCGGTCCCACAGATAAGCAGGGCCCAGGCCATGAAGGGCTTTAAAGGTTAGAACCAGCACCTTGGACCCAGCCCGGTGCTTTATAGGTAGCCAGTGCAGAGCCCAGAGCACTGGTGTCATGTGCTCCCTGTGGCTCACCCCCGTAAGGAGACAGGCCGCAGCATTCTGCACCAGCTGCAGCCTCCGGACCAGCTTCTCGGGCATCCCCACGTAGAGCGCATTGCAGTAATCCAGCCTCAAGGTGATGAAGGCGTGGATGACAGTGGCAAGGTCGGAGTCTGAGAGATACAGCCGAAGCCGCCGGACAAGATGTAATTGCCGGAACGCACTCCCCGCCACAGCCACAACCTGAGATTCCAGGCTGAGCCGTGAATCGAGGAGCACACCCAAACTCCACACTTGAAACACCATGGGAGGGTGAAAACCCTCCCCCCCCCCACCAACAAGAGGAGATTCAACCACCCCCAGGTCCCCCATTACAGCTGGTGCAACGGCTTTGACTATATGTCTCAGACTCCGACCTAGCCACATCATCCATGCATTTATCATCTCAAGACTGGACTACTGCAATGCGCTCTACACAGGGCTACCCATGGTGATGGTCTGGAGACTGCAGCTGGTGCAGAATGTGGTGGCCCACCTCCTCATGGGGATGGGTCGTCATGAGCACATTACAACAGTGCTCCGTTCTCTTCACTGACTGCCTATAGTCTTCCGGGTCTGGATCGAGTTTGTTTTAACCTATAAAGCCCTAAATGAAATGGCCTGGATCCCACTTATCTGCAGGATCGCCTCACCCTCCAGGTCCTGGACTGACTCTTGCGGTCGGCTGAGAGTGCCCTCCTTGAAGTCCCCTGGGTATCTTGGGTGGCAACGATGAGGAGGTCGTTTTTATGTATGTTTTAATGTGTTGTAAGCTACCCTGAGCTACTTTGGCAGGAGGGGCCGGCATATAAGTCAAATGAAATAAAAATAAATAAAATAAAATAAAAAGCACATACATATATACCCCCAAATGTTGTCTACAGATTCAGGTGCACATTCAGGTCCTCATACACACTCACTCACCTATTGTTTATATATCTGCACTTACATGTGTGAGTGTGCACAGTTAATCTATACACTGAAAAATATGCACATACAAGCACAGATTTGAATCTACATATGCATCTTAAAGTCATGTACATAAATATGCACACTTAAACAGACACACTTACATATTCATTATTTTATTACTTACATAGCACCAGCAATATACCTGTCATGCATACCTCTGCACCCCCACTATTTACAGATATGCATACATACACAGACACTCACACACAAGGAGACAACTAGACACCTGTATGAATGATATGAATGCTGACTGAAAATAATGAGACTATGAAAATGACAGTAAGCTTTAATGGGGCTGTAAACAAATGGAAAGGAGCTGCATCTTAGACCCTTTTACGGGCCACAGCTGTGAGAGGGATGGGTGTGCGTGCCGCTGAGTGGGGTTTGTGGTGGGGGAAGCAGGTGTACACAGGCGCACACCCATCCCCCATGTATGTTCCTGCACATATGTCCCCACACAGAGCAACCTCCATTTTCCCCGGTTGCTCTGTGCAGGGGCAATGGGTGGAGGGGTGTGGAGTTGCATGGGTCACGAGAGCACACATACACACCCCACTCACCTGCTGCAGTGGTCACATGGGCATCACCCACTCATACCCACACAGTGGACCTGCGTGGGCATGAATGGGTGCATCTCATGTAAAAAGGCTCTTGAACTAGGAGTGTTAACAAATGAGATGATAGACCACAATAGCCCACACCAGGTGAGTGTCCACCTACCCATTTACTAGGTGTTCACCCCCATGGACACATGGACACCACTCACTGGACCCACAACCCTCATTCATGACAGGGTCTCAGAGATGTGGAGCCTGCCATGTGGGCGAATGCGGGCTAATGTACGCCCACATGTCTGCGTCCCATCAATTAGTTGTTTGCAGCACGCTGTGTGTATGGGTCCACCTGCACCACCACCACCAAATCCTAGAGCATCCGAGGAGTGACCACTTCTTGCCCCTCTCTCTGCTTTTGCTCTCACTGGTGCTGCCAGTGGTGACTGCCAGCAAGCACATGAAATACATGCAGAGGGCTGCCTGTTTATTGAGCTGTACACGTTCAACATGTGAGTGTGGGCTGAGTGGGGGGCCTGCATGGACCAAATCTGGCTTCCAGCAAGCTATTGTCTTGTTTGAAAATACCCTAAGTTATCAGGTGCAATGGAGCCACAAGGAATGACAGTAGAGACCAAAGGAGAAAGGTGGAATTGCAAAGACCAGGAAAGGATAAATTGCAATAATTTTATTTATTATGTATTTATTTTCATTATTTTTATACCACCCCCTCCTGCCCAATGGCAGAACTATATGGAGTGACATACCACCTAGTCCCGTCATTCCGTAAGAGCGCCCATATTGAAATTCCACCACATCCCTTGTCATTGCACGCATCCCCACTCCCTAGTAGTGATCACATGCACTCTCCCCATCCCACACATTGCCCATAACACCCACACATTGCCCATAACACTCTCTTCATCTTTCCACCTTGTTGTTTCATCCCCTCTTGACCTTGCCGTCTGTTATTTTACCAGTTCTTCTTTGTCCCTTTCTTGTCATTCCCCATAGTCCCCTGTTGTCATTCCATCTGCTTCCTCTAGCCCTGCTTGTCATTCCACCGGACTCCTTTGCATTTCTTGTCATTCACGAAGCCCCACCCCATTTGGCATTGCACGCCACTTTGTTCCCCTGCACAGGTACTTTCCCTGGAGGAAGTAACCAGACCTAAAGTGGACGGTAGCCTAGCCTAGCTCAGCGTTTGGGTGAAGCTCGTCCTGACACGCACAGCCAGGGGAATGCACACATGACCTGAGCAAGTCACCCGCCGCCGCCAGCCCTAGGCGGAAGCACCTGCTGCCCCCCTCCCCTGTGCCGGTGCCTGGCTGGGGCAGGGCTTGGGCGGGGACGGCGTGCAGACAAGCAGGGGGAGGAGCCAGCGCCGAGCAGCTGAGGGTCGCTGCCGGAGCCCAGCCAGTTCTCTCGCGCGCGCTGCAAGCGGACGGAAGGGGCTGAAGCCGCAGCAGCCCGAGAGGCGGAGGAGGCGCCCCGCTCCCCTGAATGACGGGCGGCAGGTTCGACTTCGACGATGGCGGCACCTACTGCGGCGGCTGGGAAGAAGGCAAAGCCCACGGGCACGGCATCTGCACTGGCCCCAAGGGGCAGGGGGAGTACGCGGGCTCCTGGTCCCACGGCTTCGAGGTAGTGGGCACCTACACCTGGCCCAGCGGCAACACCTACCAGGGCTACTGGGCGCAGGGCAAGCGGCACGGGCTGGGCGTGGAGACGAAGGGCAAATGGATCTACCGGGGAGAGTGGTCCCACGGCTTCAAGGGGCGCTACGGGGTCCGGCAGAGCCTCGGCGCCCCCGCCCGCTACGAGGGCACCTGGAGCAACGGGCTGCAGGACGGGTACGGCATCGAGACCTACGGGGATGGAGGTGAGTGCCTTGCAGCAGGCAGGCAGCCCGCCCGCCCCTCGGTGCCCACCCCGTCCGCCGGGCTCACGCCTGTGCCCAGATGCCGGGGCAGAGCTAGCAATGTACCCGCCGGGACTGGGAAAGGCTCAGGGACGCACATTCACTTTTCAGGGGGCCTATGGGAACAAATTGGAGAGCAGGGTGCACTGCTTGCTGGTTTTCAGAACAAATGTTGTTCTTGCAGTGAAGAAAGTTTCTCCAGCCCCTTTACTATTGATAGAGCTAGGAAACCATGTTGTTGGAAATCTTTGCAGCTCGGGTTTGAGGGAGAGTGACCAGTGGCCAGGATTTGGGGGCAACCCATACCACTGAAACTTCGTCATGCTACACGTTTGTGTTTTAATGGCACAGGATATGTCTGTGTATCGCAGTGAACAAGACAATTATTTTAATGCTCAGGGTGAGGGTCCCAAGAATTCTTAATCGGCTGCTACACAGAAGTCTATGGCAGAGACTTCTGCTATGGTTTGGGTCCATGGAAATTTGGCAAATCTAATCTGCGAGCAAGGTGCGTGAGGAAGGGGAAATTGCTTCAGATTTCCTTCCTTTGGTGTATGAAACTGAAACTAATTGACAAAAAATCATTGAGGCCTCGATTTCTTACAAACCAAATAGTCCTTAATGTATATAGGAAGGAAGATTCAGAGTGAACGTAGTTATAGGAGAGATGACAAGTGTTACTGGGGGATCTAAGGTTAGTAATTAGATACTGAGTGAGCAACATACATACTGGGACGCTTTTGCAAGTTTCTCTTTTCCTCCTCCAGCTGGTAGAAATAGTTGCACATTGCAGAGCAGGGATGAATTACGATTGCTTGAAAATATTCAGATTTTTGCTGTCACTCCTTTCACAACACTTTTGATATTGGTAACAGAGGAAAGAACTGGCCAATGGATCTCTGTGCCACTAATTTTTCCAAATTTGGGTATTAAAATACTCTTGATGGTTGAGCAAAGCCAGTTTCTTCTTGGTTTTCCATTACTAGGTTTAGAATGCTTCCCCATTTTATTCAGTTGGCAAACTAAGTTAAGGAGATAAATAGTAGTCTGGTCAAATAGATCCAGAAGTCTGAACAACTCTTGGTCTCGTGCACAACAGACATATGTTGCGTTTTGACAATAACTTGAGTTTATTTAACTCCGGTAGAAATGAAGCTTGGAATGTAAAACTAAACAACTGTAACAACAAACTTTGTTTTTAAAAGTTTCAACTTCAAAATAACCATCAGCCCTCTCAAAACCTCACACTAATATAATGCGGATAATCCATTTCTTACTGACTAATGAAATCCGATTTAACATCTCGGATTGATCCTCCTTGATGTTCAAAAAGGTTAGTTGTGAGTACAACTTGCCCTCTGGGTAGTCTCACAAAGAAAAATAGGCCTGAATCTGCTTCCAGTTACACTGCTCGAATACCATTAAGGTAATGGTGTGTATCCTCTCTTTCATACTGAAATGCTTTTGAAATGTTAATTTTTGGAATATTTATTTTGCAATTTTATTTTTGTGAGAGCATATGTCTGTTAGGCATGAGGTATAGTTTAGCAAAATTCTAGTTATGCTGTAAAATCTTCACTTATTGCAGCCCCAAAATAAACCCGGAGTTCTTAAGCTTCATAAGTGATTCTGTTGTTTTCAATATGGATTTTGATTGTAGCTGTTTAGCCAAATCCAAGACACACACATCTGAGAGTTCAGGCCCACATGCTAAAGAGGGGTTACATCTTACATTACATTATTATTTTACATTGGAGGGGTTTATTGCATATTTAGTGAGGCCTATTGCGTAGTAAATGTAAAATGTATTGATTAATCATACAATCATTGTTAAGTTTACTTTTTAGATTTTTGTTTTAACACCTAGTTTTCATATGCTCAAATTTCTGAAGAAATTTATTGCAGCTGAAATTTTCTGTCCATAGTTCTGAAGAGTGGATTTCTCCCCTCCCCACCCCCAATGTTGACATGTTTTAGAATTTAAATTAAAAAGCATGATCATAGTTTTATTTCACATGTACTGAAACATGGTCATAGCTTTAGTTCACATGTACTGAATGATAGGATTTTTGTTGTTTGGTTAGTGATAGGCTTGAGGAACTACATTTTGTTTCAGGGAAATTTTTGGAAGTAAATTGGTCTGCTAGTTATTTGTAGGTTTCATAATCATTAGTATGCATTATCCTTTTTAGGCTATTTGTGGATGCCAACATTTTTCCTCTGTCATTGAAACACAATGCATATAATCAAGACAAATAGTCTTCCTGTATAGTTTAAATGCTGGGTAACTATGCAAAGAAGTAGCTTTAGAAAAAAAACCAGCCTCTTTTTAAAGAGGTTTTTTTTTTTTAACCTTTTTGTTCTATCAACGTTATCGTTAGAAGCCATTCTAACACCCCAGATCCTGTAAATAGATATGCACATGGTCAACTTTACTCACTCAGTAGTCCAACTGATTTTAATGGTCACATACATTAGTCTTGCCACTTGTTACTGTGGTATTGCTTTAAGCAACTGGATATATTTCTGAAACATTATCACAAAAAGGTATTAAGCGGACCTAAAGTTGTAGAATGAAATGGTTTTTTTGCAGCTCATTTTTATGAGCACCTGGAGAGTACTGGCATACTGAAAATAACTTGCATATTAAAACAGATTTGTTCTGTAATAAAGTAACTAAAATCTAAAGTGAAACATCATCCAGAATATTTTGCAGTAAAGTTTATTGATTTAGGGGAAATGCATGTTTACATGCAGATATAGCTAACCGACAGTGTTTTAGTCGGCATGAACAAAATTCCCATTGAATTAAATGGAAGCTTCCTGCGCAGAATAAATGTACAGTAATATAAGGATTGTTGTATTTTAAGTCCTTGTTTATTGGCTGTCAATGAAATCTCCATGAAAGATGTTACTGATTTAGGGCCCTTTTTTTTTTTTTTTTTTTTAAAAAAGTATTCCTGTATTATAAGCACACAACATACATTTTTAGTCCTTTTTAAGCTTTTATTCTCCAATAAGATCTGCATAACTGCACCCCTGTGCCTGTATGGTGCCTCTTTGACATAAGCAACTGCCCAAATGAATTTCTTCGGCAGCATCAAGGCCTTAATTTGTAAATCTCATTGTGGTAAACTACACAATGGTGGGTGATCATGCAAAACTCCTCAAAAGTAGTTTTTCACCAAGAGAATGCCTTCTCCCATTGAAATCAATGGGACAAAGGCAGATCTCAGTCCTCAAGAGTGTTTTAAATTAATAATTTTCAGGTAGTCCTGTTCATAGGCATCTGTTTACGTAGCAGTGACATGGAATCTAAACCTGTAAAAGCAAGAACAGTACTTCCCAGAAGGAAGTGGCTACAAAATTACATGCTGCTGGAAAACCTTTTTGTAGTCAACAGAAGGAAGTACTAATCAATTTGTCTTATAATTTTACTAAATTATAAGAATAAAAAGAACTGTCAAATTGTTGCTTCAGAGATGTCTGTCTGCATATATGTTCTATATTAATTATATTACTCTAGAATTGAAGACAGTGGGACTACTTACGGTAGTTGGGTTAAGCATGCAGCACAAGCATTTGCAGGATCAAGTCCTTTGCTACGAATAATGTCTATTAGTAAATTCCTCAATCTTACATTTTAGAAGTTAATAGAGACAAAGTAGTACAGTTCAATTTATGCCTTACTGCAGAATTATTGTTGGCTTATTCCAGAAGCTCTATTTCCTCACACCTTAAATTAATATTTATATGCAATTTGGAAAACTTTAGTACAATAGTAGCTATTGGGTGTTTTCAGAAAGACGTGGGGCTACCCGCTCCCAGAGCTGTTCTGAGGGTGCAACCCTGTGTCTGCCTGCTCCCAGCCCCACCTGCATCAGGATCAGACAGAGCCGGTGGGTTCCCCAGCCTGCAGTCACCCTCATGGCACCCTCCCCACACACCTTTGAGTTGCAGGTGATTAACGCTCTATGCTGGCACTCGCAACTCTGTGATGTTGCCCAGGGGCAACAGCCGACTGGAAGCTGAGCAGCAACATGGGTCTGTGCCTCAGATGGACAGCTGCTCAGCTTTGGGCCAGTGCCCCAGGCTTGACTGGCCCAGTCTACTGGTGACACTCTGGGATGTTCCAGAGTGCTGCCGGCACGGTTGCCCCAGAGCAGGTTGTTGATTCAACAGGCAAGCCGTCTTTGGATGGATGTGCCATCTGGGGGTAAAGTGGGCTGGTACGGCCAGCACCAGGGCAGCCTATCTGTCTAAAAACACCCATTGTTCAGTCAGTAGTCCTGGTTTTACTTAATAGAATGAAGTCTGTTTTGAAGCAGTCTGCCTGTCTCTCAGGTAGTCATTGCAGTAAGAAACTCCAGACATTCTCAGTAAAGTTTCCATGATGCATTGTTCTGGTACTGTGTTTTAGAGTGGAATGAAATACTGCATTTCATCACTAGTTGTGGTTTGTTTTTTAGAAAGTTCTGACCAAAAAGTATGCCATAGTTGGATTAACTGTGTTTAGTCTTTTGTGTTCACTTTTCAAAACAAAAATACACAATTAAGAAAACTTGCAGGCCATTCTAAAATTGGATTTTAATGATTAATAGACATGACTCTCATTTATTCTGAGACCCATTTACACCACTGGCAGTATAAAGCGGTCATAAATGTGAAGTGTCTCAGTAGCGCAAAGGGGCCTTGATGTAAATGAAAGTCAGTCCAGCTCTATTGAAACAAACACAGCAGCAATTGCTTGCCATAAGTAACATCACACTATCTGGAGTCAAATACAGATTGCCTCAGGCACACCTTTATGGCCCCGTTGAGGAGAGAATTTGTTCTGCTACCAAATTTCAACCTAAACTCACTTTCCCCATGGAAATAAGTTTAATAAAGAAAACTGATAAGAAACGGTGTATTTTAAAATACAATGTAGAAAACCATGCATAGCAGTGTATTGTGCTGTTTCTGTTTGCTCTGCTCCATATGTTGTGTATTTTTAAATAACTATGTCTCTAGATTCAGCCGCATTAAAAACCAGTGCATCAGCATGTATCTAGGATACTGAGAGGGGGAGAGAATCAAGAAAGTTGCTTATTGTTGATGTCAGCAGCCATCTGTTAAAAAGGAAATCTTCCACTCAGTACAATATTTCATATAAAATCAAATGGTTTAAAACCTTTATAAAGCTAGGAAATAATTTTAATAGTAAAAGTATGATCTGATGAAGATTGTCATGCAGATGTATAACCAAAATGTTCATACATGCATAAAATAGGAGTTTTAAGTTTAAGTACTAACCAACTTAAGCTTTAAGAGCGTGATTTTGTAAAACACTCAAAATTGGTATAACTCTCCTCCCCCTGATTGTCAATGATTAAAAGACATACTGAAAATGTTGCTTGTATTATACTGAAACTGTTGCTTGTATTTCTTCCACAGAGAATAGTTAGGCAAGAATTGATTGCTTTTTAAAAAATCCTTGTACTAGGAGATATTTTAAAAATAGAGGTCTTTAGTTAATATAAACACTTTCTGAAAAGCATTGAATTCTTAGGTTGAAATGTGATTTTTCTAAAGAGCAATTTATTATTATTATTATTATTATTATTATTATTATTATTAACAAACATTTATATAGCGCCAGCAGTGTACCTGGCACTTTATTTAATGTGCTAGGCAGGTAGAACAGAGTAAATGTAAATCACTCCACAACCAAGCTCCCCCTTACCTCTCGGATCTAATTTCCCTACGCACTCCTGCATGCGCTCTCCGCTCTTCCGTTGTCCTCTCCCTCGTTTCTCCTGCTCGCCTAACTGCCTTCGACCCTTCTCCCTCGCTGCTCCCCATGCCTGGAACTCCCTCCCTGCCCGCATCCGCCTTGCCTTCTCCCTCCGCTCCTTCAAATCCCTCCTCAAGACCCACCTTTTCCTTGCTGCCTTTCCCAA
>QEPC01004523.1:1369676-1395973 GCA_003113815.1 Sphenodon punctatus
ATAATAATAATAATAATCTACTACTTGGTGCTTTTCTTATTACAAACATTTAAAAACCTTCAAGGAGCAAGGTTTGCACCTAGTTTAAAAAACAAACTGAATTTGCTTTCTAGATAGCAGACAGTATAACTTATTGTGGACAGCAGATCTGCTCTTTCTGCAGCTCCACTGTATACTATCTTTAAGCCCTAGAGCAAATATCAAAGACTCAATCCCAGCCTATTGAGTTCAGTAAGAGTTTCACCATTTACTTCAATGGGATTTAGAATTACACCCCAAGACTGTAGCATAAGCAAGGAAATTTAGTTACAGCTAAAATGTCTGCAACAGTCCTTGCCTCACCCTGAATACTTAATGCAGAAAAAAATGAAGTAATTTTTAGACTCCTTAATACTTTAGTCAAAAGTGTGACAGAGGTGTGAACTTAAATTTGTTTGGCTTGTCTAGTAACACATTATTTATTTGTTGTTGTTTTAAAAGGTACCTACCAGGGACAATGGACAGGAGGGATGCGGCATGGCTATGGTGTGCGTCAAAGTGTACCCTATGGTATGGCAACTGTGATCCGTTCGCCTCTCCGTACATCTCTAGCCTCACTTCGCAGTGAACAGAGCAATGGTACCGTTCTACATGACGTTACTTCAGACAGTCCAGCTGGAACGAGAGGTGGGTTTGTTTTGAATTTTCACAGTGATTCAGAAGCATTTGGTGGAAAGAAAAAAGGAGTCTTGTTCAGAAGAGGATCCCTTCTTGGTAGTATAAAACTTAGGAAATCTGAATCTAAATCATCGATATCTAGCAAGCGTAGCTCTGTCAGGAGTGATGCTGCTATGAGCAGGATTAGTTCTAGTGATGCCAACTCTACAATTAGTTTTTTTGATGGTGACTGTGATTATTGCCCAGTGGAAGACCATGTTGATGCCACCACAACAGAAACGTACATGGGAGAGTGGAAGAATGACAAACGCAGCGGTTTTGGTATTAGTGAGCGCTCAAATGGTATGAAATATGAAGGAGAATGGCTAAATAATAAGAGACATGAATATGGATGTACCATGTTTCCGGATGGCACAAAAGAAGAGGGAAAGTATAAAAACAATGTTTTGGTCCGTGGAATAAGGAAACAACTTATACCAATAAGAAACACAAAAACTAAAGAAAAGGTAGAGAGAGCAATAGAGGGTGCACAGAGAGCAGCTGCCATGGCAAGAACCAAAGTGGAAATTGCAACTTCAAGGTATGTACTCGCAACATTCACAGTTATATACACAGAAATGGAATACTTGCATAAAATTGTATTGACAAAACATTTCTAAAATTTGAAGTCCAGGTCTCATTTTCAGATGTGTAACTGCTGACTGCCATGGAGTTGTGAACCTGGGAAGAGGATTAGGCTCAATGGTTTGAGAAAAGATGATGTATTTGCATGTTTCGATAATATGCCAGCAGTGTCTCATACCTGTGGCTAAACTGAAGAAATCTTACTTTGTCACTTTAAATATGGAGCTTCATTTTGAAAAGAAAACTGATCAAGTGTGGCTCAGGCAGGGGGAAGGAATTTGCTGAGTGCTGGGGTGGCTGGGCCTGTGCCAGCACCTGGGGGTGGGTTAGGATAGCGAACTCCAGACCCAGATCTCACCTGCTCAGGCAGCTATTCCCCGGGCGAGCATGCCCGGCCACCCATTGACCACCAGAGGGGACCTGATGCAGGCAGGTCAGTGAGTGTTGTGCATGCTCTACAAACCAGGACATGCTGGGACAATGTATGTTTGAATATGGCACATGTTGGGATTTTAAGGTGCCGGTGAGAGTGGTGAGTCCGATCCACTATTAATCTAGCTTAATAGCCTACCACTTCCTGAGTTGTTAATGAGCGGATGATGGCACAATAAGCTCAAGGAAATACAGCCCCTTGAAGCACAGCAGTCCCCCTGGCTTTTATATATTAGGGCCTGAACTATTAATGTTCTATATGTATAGGGGTGTGTATATATTTTATAATTTTATTTTTATAGTGCCCCCCCCAACCAACCAAATGGTGCTCATATTGCTTCACCACATAAAAATACAATAGAACAATATAAAATCAATTTAAAATATAAATATTTAAAAACAGTATTTAAGGGAATCAGGGCACGGGGGTCAGGTACTTGTGGCAGCTGGGAGGCAGCAAGGACAGGTGACCTGAGAAAGAAGAGACTCAGGATGTAGGGGGCAGGAGCTTGGGGGGAGAGTGCAGGAATGAGTATCCCACCATCTGCCATGGTGCCTCTTCCTCTCCCCCAGCCTGCCCTCCTGCTCAGCACTCTCCTGGCCACCTACAAATACAATCAAGAAAACAACAACACATAATTAGATAGCCAGAATTAGATAAACAGAAGCCTTTATCATGCAGCTGTGTAAATGCATCCCCCTTTGGTGCATTAACCTACCATAGTTGCCTGGCGATTGTTCTGGTAAGTAGAGAGTGCCTTCGATGGAATGCTGGAAGTAACTGTGCTGGTAGCTGCCTGGCTGTTGTTCCAAGCCATGGTCACAGCGATGTAAAGGCTGTGAAATGTCACTCTAGAGGAGGCAACAGAAAGAGAGAGTGATGGACACATGATGTAAACCAGGACAAGCTGGGACATCACATGTTTGAGTTTGGTGCACGTTGGGTTTTTAAAGTTCCAGTGAGAATGAGAGCAGAGGGAGAAGCTGGAAGTGGTAGCTCCTCAGAACACTCTAGGCTTTTTTCCTTCAACTTTATGGTGCTGGCAGACCTAGATGCAAGAAGGCTACATGCAGCCTAATTGATGGGACATGACTACATGGGTGCACATTAGTCTGGATTCACCCGCACAGTGGGCCTGCAATGTTCCGGGACTAAGTGGTGAATGGATGGTAGCCGTGTGGCGCATGGGGGGGCTAACATCTGGCAGACACCTAATAAATGGGCAGTGAACCTCTACTCAACACCCACCTGGTGTGGGGGCTCCTATTTGTTTTTACCCTAAGGTTGTACTGCTGTTTTCCAGGGACCTGAATGGTTCAGGCCTTGGTTATATTTGAGACCTGCTCCTGGAGCCTTGCTCTGGTGGCTATCTGTGCTCAGAAACTTGGGGGTCCCTGCTTGGACCTTAAGTTGGCAGGCAATCTTACCTTTGCTGTGGTGGGCCCTTCGGTGTGGAACTTCCTCTCCTCTGATGTCCATCTCCGTTTCTCCCACTTTGACTTCAAAGAGCACCCAGAGACTTATTCATTCTTCAGGTGCTTTTACAATCCACTCCTGGTTCCCCTTAATGTGTGTGCCCCTCCCTCTTTGCCTTCCCTTTTGAAACTGTTCTTAAATTGATTTATATTTTAAATTGATTGTATATTGTTTTATTGTATGTTTATGTAGTGAAGCATTCTGAGCACCCTTTAGTTGGGGGAGAGGCACTAGAAAAACAATATTATTATTATAAAATACACACACACCTATACATATATAACAATATTATTAATACTTAGGGCTCTAATATATAATATATCTATTTCTTGAAAATACAAGAAATATTAGGACTTGTGTGTGTACATGTATGAGAGCCTGGAGGTATTAATGAAATTAGTCATCCCTACTCACTAAATCTTCCCTCATAAGTGATTTACTTGAGACTTGGTATTGCTGTTAGCCCATGCTGCATACCTACCAAAACATCACTAGTTTTCTACTTGGGGCGTGGGGAGGTGTCTACTAAATTCTAGGTTAGTTGAACATAATGTCGTCTTGCCAGAAACTAAGGGTGTAAACAAATGAGATGATAGCTGACTGGAGTCTGTGTTTGGTCCGTGCAGCCCCCACTTGCATGTTTAGTGTGTCCAGTCTAATAAACAGGCAGCCCCTGCACGTATTTCATGTGCTTGTAAGCAGCCCACACTGTCAGTGCCAGTGAGAGCGAAACCAGAGGGGAACGGTCGCTCTTCAGACGCTCTAGGATTTCTTCCTGCGACTCTATTGTGCTGGTGGATCTGCATGCACACAGATGCTGCACACAACCTAACTGACAGGATGTGGACACATGGGTGCACATGAACCCACGTTTGCCTACACAACAGACTCCACGTTCTCAGGCTGTGTTATGAGTGGGGACTGCGTGCCAGGTGGATGGTGGCCAGATGGCCAGTGGGGGGGAGAACCTAATAAACAGGCAGGTGGACACCCATCTGGTGTGAGTTACCGTCTAATTTGTTAACATACTATGCTGGCTACCCTGATTCAAACTGGGGTTTTCCAGTTGATTTGTATCATACTTTTGAATTATGATGAGCATAGTAATTAAAATATCACAGGGCTATTAAATCATTACACTTGTACAAAGCTACAGTATTTACATATGAGAGCGGTCTGTGCTGAACAGTAACGTTTAGAAGACACATAGGAGAGGTCATTTTAAAAGTGATTATAATAATAATAATAATAATAATAATAAATAAACTTATTAGTATGACAGAAGTACAGGCTGGAATTGGTTATTGAGAAAAAAAATTACATGGAATATAAATAAGCAAAAAGGAAAAAAAATAGAGTACATATAAGTCTTAAAAGAAGAGAGACATCTAAAAAATGGGCAAGGGAATTTTTTCTACAGGATGATTTACAGCAGCCAGGAATCAGGCTCAAAAATATTGATACAACCACTGGCTATTGTGTTGTCCTTCGTATAACATGTTTTGAATGCCTAAATTACATAACACATCAGTCCTGATCCTGGCATCTGGTTCTGGACTGATTGACAAAAAAGTAGATGTTCAAATCGCTGATTGTGTGACAGTGCGTGAAAACCAATTATGGTGGATCCAAGCTGAACTGAAATTATTAATGTGAACAGTTGCATCAGTGTGTCCAGGGAACAACAGATCACAGTTTAGAGAACCTGTCTGCAGGTCTCCCTTCAAGTATGCAGTGAATGCAGGTTGCCACTCTGTGACTGTTACTATGTAATCAACAGTAACTGAATTTTGTTTAAAATTCTCTAAACTACGTGTAGTAACTCAATATTCTCAATGGGTTTGTCACAAATTTTATTTTTTCTTACATTAATTATTAAAATATTTTTGAGGCAAAGGAATATAGAGTAGGAGTGCCCTAAGGGGATAAACAGTACTCATAAGGACTTTGACTGTATTTTACTTTAGTATGAAACTTCTGTACAATTTCCATGCTCAAGCTACAGGAAGTTAGACTTCAATTAAATACCAGGAAAAATGTCCTAACAGCAAGAGTTGTGTGGCAATGGAAGAAGCTGCCCATGGAGGTTTTAGGCTCTCCATTGCTGGAGATTTTCAAAAAGAAGCTGGACAGCCAGCTGTCATAAATGCTGTAACTGTAGTCATCCCGCATCCAGATGAGGGCTGGACTAGATGACCTCAAGATTTCTTCGAGCTCTAAGATTCCTAACTCTGGGTAGTCCAGATTGAATAGAAATGCTTGTAACCAATATTTTAGAAGAACACTTTGCTTTCTTGCCAGTGGTGAATGAGAAACATTCTCCATGTGAGGGAGAGGAAAAGGGGGAGAATTTCATTATCTGCAGAGAGTTTATAGATTTCATTATTGTGAAGACAAACTTCTCAATGTAAACAAAAGCAGTGCTGACTTTCTGAATATCCAAACAGAAGGCTTTCAGTTGGAATGCAGTGTACTCTCTTCTCCCTTTCAGTAGCCAGATGAAGTAAAATGAGACTTCCTACAACCCCTTTCCTCATGCTCGACCTTACGTTTGCTGTCCTCCTGGCTACTTTTGCTTCACCGCAATATGGCTGTTTTTGCATGGATGCCCTCCCCCCTGCTGGGTGTGCAGGCAGGTGTGTGGCGGGGGGGGGGGAAATGTGTGTCTGCCTGTGGAAACACCATTGGTGGTAGGTAGAGGTGGGTGTGCGCTCCTGGCACACCACCCCATCACCCACCCATGGAACCATCTGACAAAACGAAAGAGGCTCCGTGGGTGGAGACAGGTGTGCGCCTCTGGGAAAGGGAGAACACATCCATGCCCCAACCCCGTGGCACCATGTGGAAACTGCCTAAATGGAACTGCCAGTATGTAGACCCTCCTACTTGGAGACCTCATACCTCTCTGTAGGATGCAAACTTTGTCCATGAATCTGATTGCCCCTCATACCATACCTCGGAAGGAACTGGAAGACAGCTGCCAGGGTGAGGGGAAGGGGAGATATGCACCAAGTCAAACAATAAAATCATGGACTTTCATTCAACGAAGTTTACAGTCATCCAGCTCCTTCATAAACTGGAATCACAGAGACCATAGCCAGACATTCTGATGCTGCTCCTCTTCCTCACTACAATGCCAGGTCTTTCTATGGAAGTTCCTTCCTCCCCCTGCAAACATACACAATGAAAAGTATTCTGTACACAATACCACATAGTCTAGATTCTGTAGTTGGACTGGAAGAAGCAAGATGTTCTAACAATAAATAAAAAAGACTACTCTTGCAATGTAGCTGTAACCACAAGTTCATGAAGTGTTTTAACAGAGTTGATCACCTTCACTTGGGAGATTAGGACTACTATTAGTGGGCAGGTGAGAAAGAAAGTGGGAGACTTAATAACCGAGTCACTTGAGATGATATGATAGGATGGGGAGAATATTTGGATTCCAAACTGTCAAGGATAGAATGGACTTTTATCAGCATGTTCCCTAGGCAGCGCTGGAAATGTAAGTTTCCAGTCCACACTAGTAATCCTAATACTTGTCATTTAGAACCTTTCTTCTTCATGGTGTTTTTGTCATTAATCCTCACAATACATCTGTGAGGTAGGTATGCATTTTATAAATATTTGAATCCAAGCAGACTGATGCAGAGATTTGTCCAAGGGCCCAGAAGAAGTTGGTAATGGAAAATGGGATTTGAACCATGCGTTTCTGGAGCTTGGTCATCTTTCTTGCATCTTAAGTTTGTGCGTTGCTGTCTGCATTTCTTCTCCTTAACAAGCAGCCTTTAAGAAGCAGAAGGAAGGAGAGATGGAATGGAAAAGGGGGACGGGGAGGAAGAGATGAGGAAATAAAAAGAAAAGGCTCCCATTCTTTTCTGCAGTCTTCAAGAGCGTTGTCTTCCAGTTGCTTAGTGTCTTGCTTGTCTGTGAAGGAGGGGCATGTTTCTTTTGTTACTCCTTAGCTTGGTAAGTTTGTGGTTTTTTTGTCGTGTACGTGAGGATTTTTCACAAACACTTTTCACAACAATATTTATTTATTATTTTGATTGTGCCTATCTGCCAGAGAATGAAAAACACGTTGTAACCAGTCTCCTCCCTTGGATTGCTATTTTGCCAAAAGAGTGTGGTGGTGGCTTTTTTTCCCTCCCAAAAGAAGCCTTTTTACAACAATTACAAAGCTTCATTTTCTATGGGTTTATTTTTTGTATTGTACATGATATTGGTTTGACACTCCTTTTGAAAGTATTTTTATGCTTTTATAAGGTTCCAAATTTTGATTAGTTTATGCATTTTTAGGTTTTTATGATATCTTGTTCTTAAAGACTCCTTTTTGGATCCTTATTGTTATGAAGCAAATATTTTTCTATACTCATAGATAAGATGTTTCTAAATATTACTCATTTCAAGCATTTTGAAGTATTTTTTATACCCAGGGATTTCTAGCTATAAACCCCTCTTTGTTTACATTTGTTGTCTGTCATCTATCCAGTTGTTTTTAGTGCCAAGCCATCTTTCCATGGTGATGAAGCCCTGACGAAGCTTATTTTGAAATGCATTTGCTCTTTACAATTGAAGTGTTTTTCAGCTTGGACTCTAACAATTCTTTTGATATTTGGCCATTAAACTTTGTAGTTTTATATTTGGTACAATGTCATGTTCCACAAAACATCTTTGATTAAATTTATTACTGCTATTTCTGGCTTTGAGAGAAATCCTGTTGGGTATTGATTGATGCTCAATAATATATATAGTTATTCAAGCTCTCTCCATCTTTGAGGTAGATAAAACAGAATTTAAATAGATAGTGCTTGTTAGCCTTCTTAATTTACTACTAAAACTAAATTACCATTTTTTTCCTACAGAGCACTAATCAGAGAAACCATGTGTACCTGAAAGCAATTTGAAAAAATACACTAGGTAATATTAACTATTTATATGTATAAATCACAACTGTGTGGGGGGGTTCCAAACAAGATTTAGACTCCTTTTGTATTGGAAATTCCATAGATGCAAATATAAGAGCTGACTGTCGAGGGTAATAGCAAGATTCAACAGAACAAAGAAAAGGGAAAGATGTTGTGTGGGCAAGGTAACAGCACAATAAGTAGACCTAATAAGCAGCACACACGCTTCACTACCTGATTCGCCAGGATCCAGTGGGAGCATTTTGTTGGCATTGTGGCAAAGTGTAACAGTGAGCTGGGATTCCCTCCTGCTTAGAGGTGAAATGGGTACTAAATTTAGTACCTACTGGTAATACCCACATTTTCAGGTACCACATCGGGTACTTGACGAGTTACCCGAGTACTGATGATCAGGTACCTGGAAATCTGAAAAGTTGGTGACTTCCAGTACTGATTTTTTCAATTTTCCAATTACCAATTGTTATATCAGCTCAGAAACCTGAAAAATCAGGACGGGGGAAAAAAAATTGGGACCAGAAGTCGACGTTCTGGGACCAGAAGTCAACTTTCCAGGAGAGAGAATCAAAAAATTGACAAGGAAGTTGAAAAATCAACCTGGAAGTCAAAAAAGTGGTATGGGAAGTTGACGTTCCGGGACATTGGGTGCCCAATCTGCTTGCGTTTGGCTATCCATTGGTACTCCATGTTGTCAGGTCAGTTCAGGTACTGGAAATTTTGTCAAGCATACTCATTTTTGCAAGTGGTTGTTTCGGCTTTACTCATGGCAGTTAGAATCTTTTATGGCTGGAATGTTCCAGGGCCTCAAGATTTACAGTGCTCTCCTGTCTATTAACAATGTGGTTTGAGCTAATGGATGGATAAAAGCACTGGACTCTCTCTGGTAACCCTCCTTATTCTCCCTCCAATGTGCTTAAGCTGAAGAACTTCCATGTAAAGAAAAAGGAAAAATAAAAGCTTTTGCATTCCCCACCACCACTGCCCCCCAAAAAACTTGAGCTGTGACTGAATTTTAAGCCAGGACCCTATTGCTCATGTCCTCTTTTGTGATATGGTGGTGTCTGTGTAGGATGCACTGGCTAAAGTGCTGAAAGACATATGATTAAATAAACCCTTTGAAACTGCCCAGAGGTACTGCAGAGGGAGAGGTATTTGGAGCTCTTGGCTACACTAAACCAGGAGTGGGGAAACTTTTCTTTTCCTGGGACTACTTTGAAAATTAAATCAAGCCGTGAGGGGTGCACAGGAGTTAAGAAAAGGATGGTCCAGTTCATGATTCTGTGCCTTGGATCTGCTATCCTTATGTGCATGCCATCATCTCTGATTCCTTACCCTGACTTCAGTCTTTCAGTGCTTTGGTGAGAAGAGCTGGATCCACAGTTCGTATCCAGGGGCCAAATAAAAACTAGCTTTGAGCTTCACTTGTTCCCTGGACCTGAGGTTCCCCACACCTTCACTAGACCTAAAGTGGGAACCTAGTCCTAGCTTGCAGGGAAATGGAGGCTTTGTTGAGTTTTCAGGTAGGATTTGAAGGAGAATAAGGTGGTAGCTTTCAGCAATATTATCCTTCCACCTCAGATGAGAGAGTGCATAACTTCAGAATTATGTACACATTTCTGTAGCTCATGTAGCAGCATGGCAGACCTTCCTGATCCCCAAATCCTGTGGCCCTCTTGGGTCTGTTGGTAGCCAGTTATTTTAAAACAGTCTTTAGGGTTCCCTGATTTTTTCTTTAGGATAGCACTAGCCTAAAATCAAGGGAAGTTTGCTGACAGCACAAAGCTATTAGGCAGCATAATGTGCTGTGTACTCCTTGACTGCAGCTGAGGTTTCTACAGTGAAGCACATAATAAATTGTCAGAATATTTTCCTGGGTTATTAAAATATGGTTCAGCATAGATGGGGAGAAAGTTGAGTTTATTTTCAAGTTTGGGAACAAACAAAATTTTAAACTGACTTGCTATAGCAAGTTTCAATGCAGTGTTCTTAATGCTGCTTTCATTTGACAAACTGTGGTTTCTAAAGTGAGAAAAATTGGTTTGTTTGCCCACCGAGCAGTAGCTACCAAATTGTGCTGAATTATGTGCATGTTACACAATTATCCACCATGGATTAAACTGGCTTTATCAGTCTTGCTTTACGCAAGATACTAAATTGGACACTAGCAAGACTAGCGCCTTGCAAATCCTTGAGATGCTTTACTTATTATAGATGAAATATGAACATTGTGTTTAGGATTAGGATCCAACTGATGCGAAAGGCATTTATACTAGTCAGCTTGCTTTACTACAAAGTTGGCTTTGGTTTTGCACAAAATCTATTTTACTATGTAACACCAAATTTAGCTACTGTAAAAGATGTTCGTGAATTGACACCTGAATGTTGTGCTATACAATGAATACATTGTATAGCTGGCTCTGTTTGGGAAATGACCCTGATTCTTTGTAATTCCTAAAATTCCAATCACTTTTCTGGAAAAATCCAGTTTGAACCCTAAGTAATGTAATGTGTAAAAGTTTTTAGCATTTGTATGAATGTTGCATTTTTAAATTGTTTTTATTTTTTACAATTCTTACATTTCAAACTGTCTCAGTGTGTGTTTTCAGATGTTACAATAGCCCCATTTCTACTCTTTGATCCGTGTGGAAATGCGGGCTATCATAACGGCAGAAACCGCTGCCAGATGTTAGCCCGGGGCATTTCCTAGGTGGTGTTGGCACTTAGCCTGGACTGTGAGTTGGGGAAATCACCAACTCTCAGCCTGGGCTAAGTTCCAACACCATCTGGGGAATGGCTGCCCGACCAGGTGTAAATGCCTGCTCAACCAGGATTTTGTTGTGCAGATGTTTAGGATGTGGCAGGTCCTGTAGTGGTGGTGACTGGACTAGATGACGCTTGAGGTACCTTTCAGCCTTGTGACTTGATGGCTCTAAAGTGTGCTATAATGTTTGTACGGCCGCTTTACCTACCACAGATTGGTGTGGTGGTGGCGGCTGTCATTGGCCACCATGGCCACCTGTCAGCTGGTGGGGAGAAACTGCTCCACGCAACACGGGTGTGGGGCAAAAAGACGCACATCCCCGTGTCTCCCCTCCCTGGTCACTGCAACATTTGTTTAGTGGCCGGGAGGACTCTTGGCTGGAGTGCCGGCTCCCACCATCTCCCGGAGAAATCTGTGGAAGCTGTCACATTTGAAAGCACCCCGCGTATAACTTGGTGATATGACATGATATCTTTTTATATTATTTAAATATAGACTAATATCCTGGAGGGAGGAGAGCAATATACTTTGATGTTAGCTCTTAGAGTAGCATTAGATGGAGAAGTCTAACTTTTCAATCAAATCACCTGTAAGATTTCTTAAAACCTAATAGAGAACTGCAAAAAAAGTGACTTTTTTTTTTCCCCATGCAGCACAGATTGTTACATAGGTAGTCATGTTGTTGATTTTCAGACTAATTAACAAGATGAAACAACTTAGAAGCCCAAACATTTTTTGTGGGCATATTGTCACAGAAGTGAAGGACCACCGTCTCTATTTAAAGTGCAAAAGAAAGGACTAGACAAGCTTTCCAGTACTTTCAATCTTTTTGGTTCTCATCTGTGTTACTTTGTGTAGAGGAAGTAAGGTTGCTGTGCTGGTCCCAAATATAGGCAATAGAGACAAAGTAGTACGGTGATACCTTTTATTGGACCAACTACAATAGGTGGAGGTACACAAACTTTCGGATCTCATAGTGCCCCCCTGCCATGCCAGGCAGCCATGGCAGCCCTGGTTCAGGACTGGTCACAGTGGGTCAGAAAATACATTCTAACCTGCTGTGGCCCGCTTTGCCCTACACTGACCCCAGGCTGTGGGGGGGCAGTAGCCCAGGCTGTGACTTCAGCACTTGCCCAAGTGACAGCCCAGGCTAGCCATCAACACACCCAGGGTCAGTCTGGGCAAACATCTGCAGCCCCAAGCAGAAACGTGACAGTGACCCATGGGGTCACAGTGGGACAAAGCTGGCCAGAGCAGGTTACGGTCATGTTTGTTTTTACATAGCGTTTTTGTAATGTAATGTAATGTAAACAACTTCCATCTGGAATCAAGGGAAGACCACTGAACATGTGCACTTGTATTCCAATAAATAACATAATTTGATCATAATGATGTAGTGATAACATCATAGTGCTTACTAACAGATAGTTTAACTAGTAATGAAGGCTTAAGAAAGTCATTGGTCATCCACAAGTTTCGGGGCAAGACCTAGTAGATGAAAAATCTGCTCTGTTCTCCAAAAACCATTCCAACTATAATTTAAAGAAACCAGAGGGTTTTGTATGACACAATATTTAACTACAATGCTGCCAGTTCACTTTCAAAGCAGCCAATTAAAGACTTTGAAGGTCTCCTCTGCTGTACATAAGCCTCAGTTTACTGACTGCTATAGGAAGGTAAAGAAAAGGGCATTTCTGCTACTTGGAGTGTCTTCACACGGACCACATCCATACCTCTGCTCCACCTCACCCTGTATAACAACCTGCCAGATGTGCAAGCGGGGCAGCCCTGCCATTGGTGCAACGTCCAGGGGTACCACTAGCAGAACAGGCAGCCAAAAATTGGGGCATCGGCCAGATGCTGTACCATCTGCTTGGCGGATGGCCATTGGGGGCGGCAGCTGACAGCATCGGACAATCCACCTGCAACTGTATGGTGTGGGAGAGGGGGATGGTATGCAGGCTGCGGTAGCTACCTCATTGTTTAAACCCAACCCAGCAAGGCGGCAAGCGGGCAGATGTGGGGATGCACACTCATGTCCATGTGAAACTAGCCTTCATTTTGTCTTTAGCCTTCATTTTGTTTTTAATCCACAACCCAGTGACTACCTCGAGAACCAATACAGCTGCTGTGTAGAGCACTGCTCACTACTGAAAGATACGAAAAAATGTGAAAATGGAGAAGGAAAGCTTTTGCTTGAAAAGCTATGAGCACCAAATGTGGCAGTGGAGTAGATTTTCTGTAGATTTGGGTTGCAGATGTCACTATATTGTCATGTACTTGTTTTGGAGGTTATTTTCACAGCCATAATGTCTAAAATGTTTTTTAAAATGAAAGTTTAGATTTGACAGAAGGTGGTAGTGCTTGCCCAGAAAGCTTTTCTACTTACCCATGACAGATTTGTCAAGTCCTGTTTTAATAATAGAATTTTGTTATGTCAGTTTCACAAGTACCACAGAAGGAACGTCAAAGAAAACCAAGGACGTTGAATAAGTTTTTATTAAAAGCTGTGAAAGATACAGGAGAAGGGGAGAAAACATAAGAAAATGGTGAAGAGAGCAAGTTAATTTTGCAACAGATTCAGTTAAAATCATCTGTGTGAACTTTTCATTGCTTCAAACACTTAATTTTATTAATCCATTTCCTGGATTTACACTCGTACTTACATGAACCTTTTCCACTTAGTGGCTATTTTCTAATGTATTAAATATGTGGAATGCTGTGCACTATTTTCTAATCAAGATCAGTTTGTTTCTAAAAGTATTATCAAAAATTATGTACAGGAATGCCAAATTTTCCAAACTGTAATTTTAGGAATACTAGCAGGCCCCAATGGGAATAAATGGGGCTGGGGGACACAGGAGGAGTTGTAGGCCTTTAATATGCAGTAGTATTTATACAAATCTATTTAAATTAAAGTAGTTCAAATAATTAAAGTTGTTAAAATGCCATTAGCAAAAGAGGTCATTTCTATTTATTTGGAGCTAGGTTCTGTTTAGCTCTTCTATACATATTGAGGGGAGAGGGAGTAAAGACCTGTATCCAAATCCGGGAACTAGATACAGGGGAACACCAGTGTGTATCCATCAGCAGGTGTAAGACTATAGTCAACTTATTTCCTTTATATAAGCTGTTTGCTCCCAATGCTTCTTGGAGCACTATGGGTGAAAACCGATATGCATGTAATTCCACATTAACACCGCTTTAACATTTCTTACACATATTGCAGGGAATGTAAAAGAAATGTTAAGCAGTGTTAAAGAGGAGTTAAGGTGCATGTCTGTTTTCACCCTACATGTGAATTTTATTGTTTGCATTTTTAAAGTTGGCAGCCACATGGGGAGATACTTAAAGATATAATTTACAAAAAGGAAATTATTTTTCTAATATTTTAGAATAAAATCGCAACATTTTGGGGTAGAAATCAGCATCTGTGCTAAAGATAATCTTGACAGTACTATACAGCAGCTCAGATGAAAAACTGCTTAGTGGAGTTCTTGAGGACAACCTTTTGATAGCAGAAGCATTCGTGAAATAGATCCCATTGTGTTTCCAGCATCCCAGCTGCAGAATGCATGATTTGATTGTACAGAACAGTTCTCTATAGGTTTCACACAGCTTTTTCTGTCTTTAGTTTGATCAGTGTAGTGTGGGAATCTTTTCCTTCCCATGGGCCACTTAGAAAAATTAGTATAAGCTCTGCTAGTTGGATAGAAGTTGCCCACCCGTCCCCACCATGCCTTCGTGTCCATGCCACAGCGGGCTAAACTGTTAAGTTCGTTTTTACCCAAGGCCTACTGCTGTCAATAATTACTTTATCTTAAGGTTGTCAATAAGTAAAGATTGAACAAATAATCATTCTAGTGATTACACACACTTTGAAAGAACGTTGAATAGTTGTATAGAAAAGAGCCAAAAGTGATTAAGAACCTATAGAATCTCATTATAGTTAGGAACATATGCTAAAATTATTATTATTATTATTATTATTATTATTATTAGCTTTTATATAGCACCAGCAAAGTACCTGGCGCTTTACAGAGAATAAAATAGACACGGTCCCTGCCTGAGAGCTTACAATCTAAAGAAAGGAGAAGGGGAGACAGGGAAGAGGAAACAGAGGGAGAGACAAGGGATACAACAGGTGGGGTGTGTACCTGCCTGGCTACTAGGTGTTTGCCAGACGTTAGCCCGCACCCCCAATATGCCCCCCCCCAACATTGCCCTGGGACATCACAGGCTCACCAAAGGGGTTAGTGTGTGCTAATGTGCACCCACCTGACTGTAGTGTCTCCTGTCTATTAGTTAGCATGCAGTCTCACCCATGTTCAGGTTTTAGCGTGCTCTCTCAGCTGAGGCAGCTGCAAGAGGAGAGAGAGAGGCAGGCAGCACAGGAAGGCCCTTCTCTGGAGGATCTGCACTCTCCTCAGTTCCCTTCTCAGACCAAGAGAGGAGTTCAGGTGCAGATCCTCTGGAGAAGGTCCTTCCTGCACCCCCTGCTCGCGCTCTCGTCTAGCAGCTGTTTCGGTTGAGAAAGCGCACTAATGCTCTTTCTGATGGAAAGGGGAGTCATTGCCAGGGAAGAAGCCTTCCCTGGCCGTTGTTCCCCCATCAAAGCCAGTGCCCAGAAGAGGGAAAGCACTGAGTGGTGCCACTGGTGGTGGCTGCCATCAGCACATGAAATATGTGTGGTGGGGCTGCTTGTTTGTTGCTACGCGGTAAACGTGAGCAGAGGCTGCACAGACTCCAGCGGGCTGTTGTCTCATTTATAAATGCCCAAAATGTAAGAGGTGGCCGTGGGTAGTTCAGGCGATAGCTTTTTATTTTATTTATTTATTTATTTATTTAATACGTTTGTACCCCTCGCGTTCAGCAGCTCGGGCATCTTACAACATAAACATATATAATTTAATAATACAATAACCGACATATTTAAAATCCTTTAAAAATGAATACCACAAAACAATGTGTGCAAAAATATATATAAATAACCCCCACCCCCACTCCTCGATCCCCCTCAAACCCCTAACCATCTCCCCCTCCCCCCCCCAATGTCTGGTGGAAGAGCCACATCTTAGATTGGCGCCAGAAAGCAAGGCGATCCAGGCTAAGACTGACTCCCACTGGGAGCGAGTTCCATAGCGCTGGAGAGGCTGCTGAGAATGCCTGCCTGTTGGTCACCACCCACTTATTTATTATTTTACCCTGCCTCTCTCGCCACTGGCGACCCAGGGCAGCTTACACGTAAGAACCATAAATACAATAATAAAAATTCAATATAAAAACATTAAAACAAAACCCAAGGTCTGTAGTAAAAAATAACACCCTACCTACCCTCCTCCGCAGAATGCCTGTGGGAAAAGCCAGGTCTTACCATTCCATCAGAAAGCCAGGAGATCTGGGCTGAGGCAAACCTCCACTGAGAGGGCATTCCATAATGATGGCGCGTGCCACTGAGAACACCCTCCTGTCTGTGCACATCCACCAATAACACGGGACCTCCAGGAGAACATCCCCACATGACTGCAGGTGCCGCCTTAGGAACCAGGAGATGAGGCAATCTTTCAGGTCAGCGGGACCCAGACTGTGTAGGGCTTTAAAGGTTAAGACCAACACACTGAATTAGGCCTGGAAGACAGTAAGCAGCCAGTGCAGAGCATGGAGCACTGACTGAATGTGCTCCCTGCGACCCGTGCCAGTAAGCAACCAGGCAGCTGCATTCTGCACCAGCTGTAGCTTCCGAACCATCACCATGGGCAGTCCCACGTAGAGCGTGTTGCAGAAATCCCGCCTCAAGGTGACAAATACATGGATGACGGTGGCTAGGTCCGCGTCCGAGACACATGGGCAGAGCCTCTTCACCAGATGTAATTGGTGAAAAGCGCCCCTGGCCACAGCCAACACCCGAGAGTCGAGGTGGGGTAACTAGAACTTCACACTATATTCAAGATATAGCTGCACTACAGATTTATATAGAGGTATTATGATTTTTTTCAGTTTTTCTCTCTATCCTTTTCCAAATAATACCTGACATCCTGTTTGCTTTTTTTTGTCTGCCACCGCACATTGAGCTGAGAATTTCTAGTATTGTCCACAATAACGCCAAGATCCTTTTCCTGAGTGGTAACTTCAAATTAAGCACCCAGCATTGTGTACATATAGTTTGGATTATCTTTCATTATGTACATCACTTTGCACTTGTCAACATTAAATTTCATCTGCCACTAAGATGCCCAGTCTCGCAAGATCCTCCTGCAATTCCTCACAGTCCATTCAAGTTACCTAAGAACACAGCAGTCTCCTGGGGTTAACTTGAAATGCAGTGCGGTCTTACAGTGCATTTGTGGGAGAGCTACAATTAATTCATCACCCGGTCCTCCATCCTCAGAGATACATTGGCTTCATTTGAATCAGTCCTTACACTCTTAAGTAAGGAGCATCAGATTTCATGTTGAGGAGGTTTGCTGGAAACCCAGACATTATCTGCTGTGTCAAACATTGCTGTACGGGGTCCCTCAGACTCCTAGTGTCACACCAAATTCAAGCCAGCCACCCACTCTACGACTTGTTTGTTTGAATTGCATGTCCATAATACAAATAAGCACAATAAATGTGTGACAATTGGCTTTTATGGGTGAGGCTACATAAGACAAGGAGGGGAGGCCTTAGGTAGCCTTACTCCTCCCTGGCAAACAAGCCACATGATGCAGTGGCTTGTGTGCCCAGAGCCCCCCAGATGTTCCCCAGGATGGGCAAGCAGCTAGCTGCTGCTTGACACTTCCTCCAAGGACATGTCAAGGAGCAGCTTTACCCCACGTGAGGTAAGGCTGCCCCAGGCAAGACGACCCATGTGGCCGGGCCCCTTCTGCCTGCTGTGTGGCAAGAACAGCAGCTGGACTGTCGGTGAGCGATGGGCACTGGCAACTGTCATGCACAACCACATCATGGTTGGAAGAGGGAGCTGGTGCAGGGCCAGGTGTGCACACATGCAGCTGGTGCCACAGCCCTCCCCTCCACATGGTGGTGGTGATTGTACACCATAGGGCAACATGGGGGGGTCCAGCTGCCACCGCGCATGTAACCTCACCCTATGGGTACTAAACGCTGTTGTGAGTTTAACATATTTTATCTGATGTGTGCATTAGCCAGTCAAAGTATGGGGTAGGAAACTGGGTTCCTGCTACAGCAGATGGGAATATCATTCTCCCCTCTAGTGCCAGGCCCTTTATCAGACAAAACTGTCTAAATTGAAAATAATAAGCAAGTGCCCCTGAACCCTCCACAAAGGTATGTTCCAAAGCAGTACTATAATATCTGAGAGGATGTTTGCCGTGGGCATAGACTATGTTTCTTTGTACTTTCCTTGTCTCACAACACACACAAGCAAAGTGCATCTCAGTTCAGAACTGGATATAATTGATAACTAGCTGACTTCCAAGGCTAGAAGAAAACACAGGAGGTGAAATAGGAAAATATGTAACAGGTTGTGAACTCTGTGCCCCACTCTGTCTTACTCATACTAGTCTACTGTCTTATTTACTGTATGCCCATACTGCAGCTGTAACGTGTGGTGATTATGGGACCCCTGTTTAAAAGGGTCAAGTTTTTCAAGTTTGGAAAAACCACTTGGTATATCACTTCTAATTATGTAGCGATGGTGAATGAGGCATTCAACAAATATACCATAATTATTCCAGTAGAGGCTAAACATATTAGCTAGTGGATGTGTGTGTACTCGAGTTCCAATTTTGGCAATAACTATAAAATACAATAGGGTAGAATCTTGCTAAATCATATTAATAAATGAAAGAACCATTGCGTGTTACTGAATTTTAGAATTGGTTAGCAAGTAAGTGATGCACAATGACCAAGTTTAAGGTTACTGCACTGCAAAATTACTTTGACAATATCCTGTCCCAAGCTTATGTTAGGTATAAATAAGTGTGTGATTAAAGTAATACATTTTTCCTGATAAGGGGCTGCAGCATAGAACTGTATTAAATATTTTCTCCAAAGTGGCATGAGTCCATTGCGGATTTTTTTTGAGAATTATCAGAAAAGGGAGAACTGGTGAAATTTTTAGTTGGACTGAAAACTCTTAACGAAAAATGCATACCTTGAGAGAAACTTCTAAACAATTTAAGAAATATGAATAGGATGGCCATATCGGCAAATTCTAGAGGACACATGAGAAATACAGGTTGCAGGCCTGCATCGGCTCCAATACAACCCTGCAACCTGTATTTCCCAAGTGTCTAAAATGTGCAGATATGGCAAACTTAATTATGAAGGAAAGAGAACTATTGAAAATTATATAGTACAGCTGATCTACTGGTTCGAGAACGAAGCTACAAAGTTGTCCCTATCTTTTTAAAATGACTTCCCAGACTACATGCTTATGTGAACGTTCAAATGACAAGACATGTAACTTCTTTATTCAAAGAAGAAATCCCTGTCATAAATATAGCCGTAACCTTTTATGGCCAGTTCTCATATGTGCATGTGCACATTCATTAAACAGATTTCAGTAGGGTAGTTATATAAACACCAATATATTCTTAAAAATTAACCAGTAAGGCTATTTCAGTAAACGTAAATATTTGATCAGCTTAACATTTGTGATGGTATAATTAAAAGGCGAAATAAAACTCGCTCCACACTGGAAGAGGCATATGCATTTGCTATTATTCTTTGGTCTGTCACTAGAGAAGTCTTACTAAATAAGGCAGTGCATGAATTGAGCTTATCAGCCTTTGACAGGAATATAGTCGGCTAACAGCTGATACGGTAGCCCGTCTTTTCTGTGCTATCAGCAGTTCCCTATGTTGCACACAGATGTATGTTTATCATCAGCTGTGTTGCTGGTTGTATCCAAAATTTACTCATGCACTTTTCTTTTACCTAATCCCTGAAGTTGTTATTTTTAGCCCTAGTGAAAAACTAAAACTAAAAGTTCTTAATGGCTCCCTCAAAACTAGAATGAAAAATAAATCCTGTGTAGCAGTGTAAATCTCATTTTGAATGTCTTTTTCCACTACCAAATGTATAGGTACTCTCCCAGTGATTGCTGGATCATGCTTCAGAGTTCACAGGTGCAATACCAATGGGTAAATATAAAGTACAATTAATATGAATTATAACAGTATGACTCCAAATGTTGATAGATGCCACCTGGCTAAATATTAATACATTCTGCTGGAAGCACTATTCATAATAGGCATCCATGGCACTACAAAAATATGTCCTTGCTTGTCCCACATTCTTAACTCGTTTCTGGAGTCTTAAGCCTGTGCCCAGTGAAATTTGTGACACATCTCTCGTTCAGTTATATGGGAGAAAAATCAGATGTTTATTTTTAAGAAATAAAATAAAATGTACACAGAAATATCTTCAGTGTTACTTTAATATTAGATATGGTTTATTTTTAACTTTTGGGAACCAATCTTGTGTGATACGCACAATTCTTGAAGGTTACACGCAACTACTACTAGCCCAAGGGCTCAGGGTGCAACCACAGGAGCTGGAGTGGACCCGATGCACGTATAGCCCATGGCAGTCAATCACTGCTGCCACACTTTGGGGCCAGCACAGAAAGCAGGACAGGTAGTCCACCCCTCCACAGGAAAGCCAGGCAGGCAGGCTGCTGTCAGAGGTCCCGCCATGTCCTGGTGGGGCTGAGGCACCAGCCACATGGGTGGCAACTCAGCACTGCCCCTCCCCCAGCCCACCCAATCTCCCTCACCTGGCTGTTACGTGGCCACATAGGAATGAAGGCGGTGCCCACCGCTCAAAGTCCTGCAATGGACCTTGCCATGCAGTGGAGCAGACGGGGGACTGGTCCCACGAGCGGCAGTGTGTTACTGTGTGTTGGACAACCTTAACCCACTTTAAGTAAGGCTGCTAAATGCTGAGTCCCTGGCCTTTTTCCAAGGACGCAGGGCATAGCAGCCAGCTGTCTGCCCTGTTGTGCTGCGGGGTGAACATCTGGCAGCCGCCGGGCAGACAATGCACTGCATCTTGCAGTAAGACTGCTCAAACCATGATAACGGCTCATGTGGCTGCTCCCCGAAACTCCTACCTATGGCATACGACAAAGGTATTTTCTGCCACATGTTTAAAGTCATTTGTTCCAAAAGCCCATTTCCCGCAATTTAGATAACCTGCAAGCACCAAGGATTTCTTAATCTTATGTTTTCAGAAATGGCAAAGGATGGAGAGAGACGTGGAAGTCCCTTACTTTGATTAGAAGAGGCAAGATTTTCTGCTTGGTTTTTGAACTTTAAAACATCCAGAAATGACAAGACTAGTCCTCAATGGCCCTGTGCAAAGCACAGCACGCAGCTTGCACTGTCTGGATGTTTCACTACAATGAATCAGTGGTGGTGAGGAGGACCTGTAGGGTCGCTAATTGCTCTTACGCCATGGCTGTATACATCATGCCAGATCTGTATACATCATGCCAGATTCTTTTGAACTCATGAAGGGCCGCAAGTGAGCACCTGTATGCCATCACCTGACTGGCTGTATGCCTCGCTATTGGCTGGGAAAGTCCCTACACAGCTGTGTCAGTTTCTCTGTCCTGCACCGGTGTGGGGTTTACACTATGTCCCAGCCCTGTGCTTAATCCTATCCAGGTTTTTTGCCAACATGGATCACGACCTCACTCACTCGGAGGAGTGGGGAAGGGGGAACAGAGCCCGATGTAAAGAACTGGCCAGTGTGTGCTTCTCCAGGATGTTCAAGATTTCGGTCTGTAGAATGCTCTCTGATAGAGCTGTGCTCCCCGTTGGTTGGCACCAACTCAGGTATTTCCTTAGCCTGTGTTAGTAACACTTGTTTTGCAGGGGGGCAAGCAGCTTCCCACCCTGTCTTGTCATTTGGGACTCTTTCTTTCTATCCTGGACTGGGACATCATGGTCGCTGCTCTAGCCTGTGCCTACTGTGGGTGCTTGATGTATGGGGAAGAGAGAAGTTTGGGGGGGGTGGGGTGGTCTGAGACCTTGGCCCTAGCTGATGTGTGGATGAGCGGGGGAAGTACAGAGGATGCTGGCAGACCCCTCATCCTGTGAGGCTGCCTATAGATTCATGAACCGACTGATGCAGGACAGTGGGCCAACACCATGCAGCCCAGTTGATGTTCTCGGTGGGGCAGCCTGCTAGTGTGGGACCCCCGCACCTCGCGGATTATGGGCACATGAGATGTGAATGAGAACACAGCTTTTCTGAAGCTTTACGCACTGCCAGAGTTTAGTCTGTCCCCCTCTCTGTCACTTTATTTTGCTACTGCCCTGCTGAGAGCCAGGGGATGCGAGCAGCCCTTCCCCCCCCCCCTCCCTCAAGTGCCTTGATTAGCTGCTAGAGCTGAGTCTCCTTGGGGGGCCAGTGAGAACTCCCTCCCGGGGAAGGTGACGTGACTGAAGCCAAGCTCCTTGCTCTGGATGCACTTGGATGTATAGGCCACCCTGAAGAGCAGGAATGGTTTTGATTCCTGCTGTATGGTGGCAAAACACATGTTGGTGAGGGGCATGTTTCAATTGGGTTTATATGCTGAGAGCGCCGGATTTTCCACCCCACAGCCACTGGGTTCACACTAGAAGTTTATGCTGTGCCTGTCTAGGATTCCTGGATTGTGGTGTGAGCAGAGGGGTGGGGACAGTGCTGGCACAGCTTGCTTTTATCCACCGTGGCTGTCCATCATGGCACGGACCAGGATACTGAATGGAACAGAAAAAGGCCGACTGCCCATGCATGCGTTTGGTTCCTCAGCCCAACCCATGACGTGGGGGCAGTGGAACAGGTGCTCGTCTTCCTGGATTCACTGCAGGGGGCCTTCACGTTTGTTCAGCTTCCCCCGTCAGCCCAATCAGTGGCGACTGCATTGGCATTCTGTGGGGCGGACAGGGGATCCAACTGGCCATAGTCTTGTCTGTTTTTACCTCGTCTCCATTCTCCAACTGTCAAACAGCTTGCAAGATTCACATTTCTTTTCAAGAACTTAGACAGCTTTACAAAAAGAGAGACAGTGCTCAAATATGTAAACTAGCTTTCCTGATTTTGTTTGGTAAAATGTAATGACAGCCATGCTGTCATTCCTAAAAATAAAAAAAAATTTTAAAATGTTGGAGTTCTGTTTATTTCAAAATAAACTATTATAGAAGAATGTACCTACATTATTTTAATAGGACAACTATATTCAAGGTTCATTTACAAGACTAAACATTTTAAAATGTTTATATAACAATTTTAATATTTCTGGATTTTTAATTTTGTTTAAACTGTTGATGTTAATTATTGTGGCCAGGGCCCCTATTGACTTGCAAAGGGCCTTAACAAATTGGATACCCTGAGTAACTCTCATAAACTGTCAATTAACCATCAAAAGACAAAAATATTGAAATGGGATAAAATTCTAAGATCTCAGGCTTGGTTCTTTGCGGGCCATAAAGTGGAGGTAATTTCCTCGTTTAGGAGTTTGGTTCTCCTAATCATGGCTGGTGGGAACACCACCCCCTGCGTTTGACTGAGGTTGACTGTTGTTTTAATAATTTTATATATGATGGTTTTATTATTGATGGTTTAAAATTGTTTTTATGTATTGTATTTTGTTGTTGGAAGCCGCCCTGAGCTGTTTGCAGGAGGGGCGGGGTACAAATTCATAAAATAAATAAAGATTAGCCAAGCAGAAGTCATATCAAACCAGTGTTGCTCTAAATAGATTTTGCATAAAGCAGAGCCAGAGGTCAGTTCTGGCCACTTTGAGGGCCTTTAAGGCTAAAGTAGTCCCTCAGCTGCTCTATGGGGCAGAGATATGAGGATATGCAGCAGATGATCAGTTTAAATTATTCAAAATAAATTTCTAAGATTTTTGCTTGGCTTACCTGCCTTCATGCCGGGAGCTTATTTGAGGAAAGAATGTGGCCGCCTCTTCGTTAGTTCCTTGGTGGTCAGGAGAATAGTAACTTCTTGGATAACTATGATAAGATATAGTCTGGATCGGCTCCCAAAAATGTGTTACCTAGAGGATAAGTGTAGAGCATCTCATTGTTGTGATATGATTTTGGCCCAACAAAGATGCCAATTTCCTTGCTACAATGTAACCAAAGCAAAAGTGTTTCTTTTAATACAAATATCCCAGAACAGACTTTGAATGCTATTGTAACCTATTCTTTGTTGAAATGTAACCAAAGTACACTGGATATATAATCATGATATTGTAACTGAATGAAACTTTTGTGTAAGCCATTGTGTTCATTTAAGATTACATACAATGTTAAGTTAGGTAAGGTATTAGTTTGGTTTTTACTCTTGAGAGTATGTAGAATGTTGTAAGTTAATTAAGGCATTAGTTAGCATATGCATTGATTCATTGACTTAGATAAGGAACAAATGTGTGAGGAGTAAACGGTCAGAGAGGAAGTAAATTACAGGATAGTATGTGTACTGGTGTGAAGGAGGCAATATTCCTGTCTATTAGGTGCCTGAGAGAAAGCAGAGAGCTTGTGTTCCCAAGCAAAACTGGAAAGCTTATAACTCACAGGGACAGTGGGAAGGTCAGAGGCTGATAACAGAACCAAATGGAACCAGAGAACAAGATGACTTGGTCAGACAATAAGGCGCCTCCAAGAGGGGGTTGTGGGGTGCTCAGGGCCAGGGAGTCAACTCCTCCCTCCAGAAGGAGGAGGGGTAGGACCCTATCGGTCAGGGCAAACCCCCAAGCCAATGACTAGGCAGAAGGTACCTCTGATCTGAGCAACCAATGGGAGTGCTCCACAGGTTTAGCACTGACAACCCTGCACTCTGAATAATCATAAGGCAGTCACTGGATAAAAAGGCTAGCCCTAGACAGAAAAGTTGCCTTTCACGGTACCTGCTTCACTAGCTCTTTGATTAGAGCGCCGACAGGATCTGTGATTGTGCCCACTTTGGAACTTCTCCTTAGGAAATTCTGCAACTTGCTCCACAGCTAGGCTCTCTTTCTCTCAAGGCGTTTGGGCCGCCTTCCTGCCCTCCTTTTGAAACCAGACCGTGGACCTCTGATCACGTAAGAATACATGCCTTTTATGTGTTTGAAGTAGTCAAGAGTAGGTGAGGGATTCTATGTTAAGGTGCAAATGCTTCATTATAATTGGTATGTTAAATTGTTCTGCTATCATTGAATAAAAGGTCTATTTGATTAAACAAAATAGTCATTATTAGAAATAGAAAGAGGAGTAATTCCCCACCCTCTCAAAACAGTAGTATTTCCACTCAGTCCCGAGAATTAAAAGGGATCTGCTTCACCAGGGTGCAGAAAAGCAGCTGAAGCCCTTTTAGAAAGGGACCTGTTTCACCAGGGTGCAGAAAGGCAGTGAACCCCTTTTATTTTCTTTCATCATCTTTATTCACCTTGGTTGACTTTCTTACATGTAACCCTGAATATTCTAGGTTTTGGTTACCTTTGGGAGGAGGATGTTAGATATATTACAGACTCTGAAAAACCCTATTATTTCAAAGAATTGCTGACATAGCTGCTCAGGATGACATAGGGTGATATTAGAAGTGACGCATTCCAATTCACCACAGCGAATCCCACCCCGGTGTGAACGGATTCACCATGGGCTGTGGTGACACGTGCGGCCCCAACAGAAGTGACAGGATCGTGAGCAATCAGAGAGAACATGGGCCGGGGGAACACAACAGACATGCAGTGGAGACGTGGACCGCGGTTCGAGCCCCAGAATGCACCACAGCTGGGGTCAATTCCTTCCACCGTGGCTGCAGGTTTCCGTTCAGAAGTTACTTTTCATTCACCCCTGCCGTGGTGACCATTCACCACACTTCTGGACCTCCTCCCGCCCCAACCTCACGAAGCGTGGTTAGCTTCACCCCGGGCCACGTTTGACTGTGGTGAACATCTGGATGCGAGCAAACAGACATGCACGGCGCTTTCACCACCCCCGGCGTTTGACTGAGGTTGACTGTGGTGGACATTCACCACGTCACTTCTGAGATCACCCATAGCCTCCATAAGAGACAGTTGTTTAGCTCCCTTGTACGTACTATGGGTTCCTCAGTCTTATAGCACACCATTTATTATCTAATTTGAAATTTAGTTCCTGTTTTCACTTGACTAGATTGCATATGGCACAGATGGAGACAGCTGTTACAGTAGGCTGTAGAATGGGCCTCCCCAGAGAGAAAAGAATTTGCCCATGTGGCATGTATATGGTAGAAGATTTGGAACACTATCTTATGGAATGTCTTTTTTTGTTTGTTTTTTTCTTGGTAGGAATCAGGAAGAATTTTTTCTCCATTTTTATGTAAAGTTTCCAGATTGTCTACGCTTGAACAGACTATATGGCTGTTTTTGCAAATAGATCAGGATATTATTCCAAAGCTAGCAGCGTTTGCTGTACATGCAGCTTCTGTAAGGAGGCAATTC
>QEPC01004523.1:1406282-1487325 GCA_003113815.1 Sphenodon punctatus
CCCAAGCAAACAAATAACTTGCAAGCATGGATATGAAAATAGGAATGGAGGAGGCATGCCCGCAACTGAGCTTGGTTTGCAGGGACAACACCCTCAATTCCAGCCACCCTTCTGGCAGCAACATAGTTGCCATTCATGAAGTCACAGGAGCTGAAACCCTCTGTTCCCTGCCAGCATCGGAACTTCCCAGTGGGCGGATGAAGTGGATAGAGGTGCTGTCATTTGGGGAACAGAGCCAGGGACTAAGTTGGAGCAGCTGTCACCCCCTTGGACTGTTGCAAGGGTATATTTTAAAAAATAGTTTCTTAATTTTTTATTTATTTTTTAAAAAGCAGTGTAGCATTCTCAAGCAATAGCATTTGCGAGGGCACATGGATAATAGTCACTGGGGGAAGGGAATAAGGATATGTATTATATATGGCTTTCAAATAAGTTTTTTTTTTAAATAAATGTCCTTTTAAAGTTGTATAATATCAATTGGAGCTTTGAAATATAGAACTACTGAAGCAATGGCTGGATAAGGTGAATTTTTATACCTAGTCAGGGAGATTTAAAAACTAATAAATTCTTCTATGTTAATTAAGCCACTAAAGCTTTATACTAACCAGCCAGAGCAACTCCCAACCCCGCTCTTTCTCCCTTCCCACGTAAAGCTAGCTTTCTTTTGACAGCTTCGTTTATTGAGAAATTGAGCAACAGATATTGTTTTTCATTTTACTGCCCTTTGTAATAAAAAAAATTGTTACTTTCCTCTCAGCACCAGATATTCAACAGTGAAATATGCCTCATGTGGATAATCACAATGCCTGATGCTAGGCATGCTGTTGGCTTCACAACTGCTGTGTGTATATTTTTCATTAAATCTACTACTAAAGTGAAAGGGTATTAAACAGAGATCGTTAAACTTGGAGAATTGGAAGTAAATTGTTTACATGGGCAAGTATGAACTGCCCTTCCCCCTTTGGTTGTTAAGTGGTAGATGGTTGCTATGGTGATCATTCTTTCCATCTCATCAGCTATAACCTGGATTTCCACATCAACTGAAGAGCTGCAAGCAAAGCACGATATTTATTAATTTTTTTAATGGGTTAATATTGTTTTAATATGTGGTTGTCTTGAGACTTAATAAATGTTTAGATTAAATGAACACTTACAAATAGCCCTAATTCTGTAACATATACATTTGTATTTGTACATTCATTAAAATAAGTTTCATTTTAGATCCTTTAACTGATGAGAACTTAAACTGGAGGTTTTAGAAAAGAAATCATACCTTCACGGGCACAGAAAATTGACTTAATCATCCCTTGCATTTGAAAAGGACACAAGATAAGCTCCAGCAGTAAAAAGGTAGACACACAATACTGTTTTTGAAGAACACACTATTGATTGATTTGCTGTTAATATGAATAGCCCACATTGTTGTTGTTGTTGTTATAACATTTGTATAGCACCAGCTATGTACCTGGCGCTTTACAGAACAATAAGATAGACGTGGTCCCTGCCTAAAAAAAGATTCATTCCTCTTAATGCCACCTTTTAGAATATCACTGTAGTAGGATAATCCATACAGTTTAATTTTCTTGACAGTTGAACTTCCTTTAACTCACATCTTAGTAATTATACTTGTGTGAGAGAGATGTGTAACTACCTGCAATCTGTGTCCCCGTGCTGTAAATGCTAACATTTCCATAAAAGAGCTATTGTGCATTAGACTTGAAACATTCCAAAAACGGGACCATAGATTTTTACCATGGGACATTGAGCTTCCAGTGATTTTGCAGAAATGATCATAAACTTATCAACTCTATGATAGTTTAAACTTTTTAAAAATGCAGACATTTTGGATACCTTTAAACAAACTTGCATGCAAATTAAGGCACATGTATCTGACAGTATTCTTTCAGCTACACATATTGCACAGCGATCTATATGAATAGATAAACTATACAGTTCTGCATATGGTTGCAGTATATCCTATTGGATATATACACAAATTATAATGTGTTAATTATAATTTATTTAATATAAACAGACTATTTTTTAAAGGAGAACACATACACAATTAGTTTTGTGTGCAAGAACTGAATGGCATATTGACTGGGTGGGGCGTAGCTCAGGTGGTAGAGCACATGCTTTGCATCTGTAAGGTCCCAAGTTCAATCCCAGGCATCTCCAATTTGGGATCTCTAGTAGCACGCCTGGATGAGGCCTCTGCCAGGGATCCTGGAGGGTCTTTGGTAGCACACCTGAGTGGAACCTCTGCTGGAGACCCTGAAAGAGCTGGATTTGAAACCCTGCTGTCTTGTCAGGTTGTGACAATACTGGACTATTGGTCTGACTCAGTTAGGCAGCTCCTTATTCAGATGTATTTTTATTGATAAAAGTAACCAATACTGGTAAAAACAATATTGGACCACTGTTCAAGCATCCTTTTATACAGAAAATGTAGCCTGCTAGCTTGATAGCATCTAGATTATTGATTACCCCATTATTATTGGATTTTGTTGGTATAAACCAAAATGTCATATTTGTTAAGCTTATAGCTGCTAACACTGATATAACTTGTAATCTTTTCCTAACTGCAAATCTTAGTCAAGTGAAAAGGATTCTCTTTACCCTATGGGTTTGGGGTTATGGTTCAGTATGTACATCATGATGTAGTTTAAATTGGTGATGTTGCAGCATAGGCCACATAACTGGGAGAAAATCTTGTATGAGATACAATCCTCAATGTTCTGACCTATTTGCCTCTGCCTCCTCCCCCCACCCCCCAGGGAGGCGCGGCAGGAGGCCACTTGCCATGCCCGCCTGGGAGGGGGCAGGACAGCTGGGTTGTTCCCGCCTCAGGGGAGCCCCGAGGTGGGAAAAGAGCGGTGGCAGCGGGCTGTAAGGGAACCCGGCAGGGGTTGCTAGGCAACCCCCCCGGGCGATGATAGGATAGAAGTAGGCACGTGGGCCTCACCTGAGGACCAGGGCCCGCGTGCAGGGAGAGACTCGGCTCCAGCCCCACTTGCAGCTAGGAGTTTTACCAAACAGCAGTAGCTACCCCACCTGCGATTTTGCCTAAGTCAGAGGAGAAGGGGCCGCACCGGGAGTTGAGGTCCAGGCCGCGATAGGGTAAGCGGCAGGCTCTTTGGGTCGGTGGGGGTGCGAACTGCTTTCCCCCACGAGATGGGAAAGGACAAGAAAAAAGCTGCTGCCACAACAGCAAAGAAGCAGCGGCACGTGACCACGCAGCCGGGCGGCCCCCCAGGTGGGGGGGCACCCAAGGTTAGCAGGGTGCCTTTGGCTGGCATGATGGGCCAAGATTTTGTGGGGGGTTTCCTTGGGATGAAGCCTGGTCCCTCCGTGGCCCTCCACATCGGGGTGATGCGTGGTTAACCCCCCGGCCCAATTTCTCAAGCATGGGGGCAGGGGTACTCGGCCCCCGCGGGGCAGCCCTTCTGGGCCTGTTGATCCTTGCGACGGTGACGGCTCATGCTGTTGGGGGGGGAGGCACGGAGTGGGTCTTCCCACCCTCTGGGAGTCCATGGGGTGTGCCTGTCTGCCTCAGGTCCCCAGCCCTGGCTCAGGCTGCAGACAACCAGGCCGGTCTCTGTTCTGGGCTGGACCGGGGAGCCCCTTCCTCCCCCTTTCTTCTCCCAAAGGTAGCGCCAACAGCTGCAGACCCACAAGGGGAAGATAGCGATGACCTGTGCCAGAGGATTGCACGGATTGAGAGGGCCATCCAGGTGGTGGCCCAACAGCATGTCCAGGAGCCCAACAAGAGGTACCAGGAGCGTGGGCATAGTCCCCCAGGCTAGGCTTATAGCTGCGGGTACGGCTATGGGTGCTAGCGGAGCAGCAATTGTTCCCTACCACATGGGGGCCATCAGATGGCCCCAGTTAGTATAGTGGAACAGGACTTGGGTCCCAGTGATCGCCCCTCCATCCCCTGTGTCTGGGGCCAGCGGCGGGGCAGGTTCGACGGGGCCATGGCCCGTCCAGGTTCACGGGCTGGGTGCCCCTCCCCTCGAAGGGCAGGCACTCCAGGTGTGGGCCCCACCATCCATAGTTTCCCCGCTGCAAAACAATTGGTCAGTTGCGATCCTACTCCCAGAAGGGGGCCTGCAGCAGTGCCCCCCAGTGGAGGTATTCGGAGGTATCCACTCCAATCGGGAACCATCTACTCCCGGCTACCAGGGAAAGAATTTGGGGTGGGTGGGTACGTGGACATATTTGCCCTCCTGTTCAGCGATCCCATAGTGGACCTGGCTGAACAGGATGACAAAAAGGAGAGGGAACACTTCAAGCGGCCTAAGGCGGATAGGAACTGGTCAGACTGGAGTGCGGTGTTTGCCATTTATCAAGGGGTCATGATACAGGCCTACCCCAGCCAAGCCACAGACTTACTTGAATACACCGACATAGTACGGCATGCATATGAGGCGAGCCCATCTGGGGCCTGGCTGTGGTACGATGAAGTGTTTCAGCATCGCACAGTGTACACCCTGGGGGCTCAGGTGGGACCTGCACACGAACAACCTCCAACTTATTTGTATGAGTGGGACGGGCAATGTGCCCAGGTCTGACAGTGGCCATCTACTGGCGAAGAGTGGGGCCTCGTCGGCCATTGAGTCCTTTCGTGAAGGAAAAAGGCGCCGGTATCCTCCGCGGGACAGAGCTGGGAGTTCAGCCACTTCAGGAGATGTTCCCACACGGCGTGTAGGTTTCGCTATTCCTGTCCCACTTATTTCAGTCACCACGTGGCCTCCGCATGCCCCTGCAGGGGACCTGACCCTAGAGGTAAACCCTACCCTGGGGGGACTGGAAGAGGTGGTCTTGGAGCTAACAGCACAGGCACCACTGGTAAAAGCCCCAGCGCCAGTTAAGGCCGCACAGCTCGAGCTGGCCCTCCACGCGCACCCCAACCAGGCGGAGGTGAATTCCCTTGTGGCGGGTTTCCGATAAGGTTTTAGGATAACTGCGCTTGAAGTTCAGCAGCTGAGGGTGGCTCCCAACTTAAAGTCCGTGCTGGGGATGGAAGGGGTGGTGCAGGCCAAAATTGAAAAGGATCGAGCAGAAGGGATAGTGGCTGGCCCTTCCTCAGCCCCTCTCCTCCCCTCCCTAATATGGTGATTTCCCCTTGGGGGTGGTCCCTAAAAAGGCCCCGGGTGAGTTTCAACTCATCCACCATTTATCCCATCCACGAGGCGGCTCAGTCAACGACGCCATACCCAAGGACCTCACTTCGGTCCGGTATGCGTCATTTGACTGCAGTGTCCCTAGTTAGGTCTTTTGGGCCCTGCACCGTCTTAGGGAAATGTGATATTAAGTCCACTTTCCGTTTGCTCCCAGCACACCCCAAAAGTTTCCCTTTGCTTCGTTTCCATTTTGACGCTGGTACTACTATGACAAAGCCATGCCGATGGGGTGCTCAATCTCTTGTTCGGCTTTCGAGAGGTTCAGCTCCCGCATTGAATGGATTGTAAAGCAACGGGCTGGTATGGGGGGAGTTACAAAATATTTAGATGATGTCCTTTTCATCGGGGGAGGCGGACATGGAGGAGTGCTCAAGACTGATGCAGACCTTCCACAATGTGGCGGAGGAATTGGGCATCCCCCGGCACATGAGAAGACGGAAGGGCCAACCACCAGTTTGACTTATCTCAGTAGCGAGCTAGATATGGTTGCGGCCATTTCCCGTCTCCCGTGGGATAAGTTGATCTCCCTACTGGCCAAGGTAGAAGAGTGCCTGGTGGTGGCGAAGGTTACAGTTCGCCACCTCCAGTCAGTATTGGGGAGCCTTAATTTTGCATGTTGGGTGGTGGCGCCAGGGCAGGCCTTCCTGTCCCACCTCTACACCAAGCTGGCAGGTAACCCACCTCCTCACCACCATATCAGGGTCACCAAGGAGATGAAGGAAGATCTCCAGATTTGGGATACCTTCTTAGCAAACTTCAACGGGACCAGTTTTTGGAGGGATCAGCTATTATTGGAAGCCGAGCGTCAGGTGCATTCTGATGTGGCCGGTGGGGCTGGATTTGGGTTATTCTTCAGAGATAGGTGGGCGATGGCCCCATGGCCTCTCAAATGGAGCAAATTAGGAGTCACCACGGACCTCACCTTCCTGGAGCTCTTTCCCATTGTGCTAGCTGTCCATCTGTGGCCAAACAAGATGGTGAATCATTCAGTACTGTTCTGGTGTGACAACCAAGCCATTGTCCACATCATTAATACCCAGTCTTCCCAGTCTCCAAGGGTAATGAAGCTAGTCAGGGCTTTCGTGCTCAACTGTCTGAAATTCAATATCCTCTTTCAAGCCTTGCACGTTCCTGGTGTAGACAGTGGTGTAGCTGATGCCCTCTCTCGCTTCCAGATGGAGCGTTTCCGCTTGCTGGCACCACAAGCCCGAGCGACCCCAGAGCCTTTGCCACCATCAGTGTGGAACCTTGGGTTGTAGAGTTGCGCACTGTCATTCGGGGATCCCTGGCACCTCGTACGAGAGCGGTCTATGACAGAGCCTTTCGGGAATTTCAGCAATACTGGTTGGCGCGTGGGTGGGACTCAAGTTTCCCGATCCCGGAGCCTCAGATGCTCCAATTTGCCTTGCAGTTGAGGTGAAGGGGGGCGGCCCCGGGTACCATATTCGGGAAGCTGTCGGCACTCAGTTTCGTGAGTAACCTCACAGGGCACACGCACCCCGACCGGGGTTTCTTCGCCAGGCGCCTTTTGGACAGCTGGTTCAGGGAGCAAAGTAGGATTCTGGACCAGAGGGCCCCCATTACCCCACATTTGCTGCTGGATATGTGCAGGATACTTCCCCAGATCTGTGACTGTTACGAGGTTTCATTGTTTAATTCATTGTTTAAGTTAGCATTGTTTGGAGCATTTCGCATGAGCGAACTCATAGCCAAATCAGCCAGGGACGCCTCAGGTAGGACACTGCGCCTCAGCGACATCCAAAATAGCCCAACAATGATGGCTTTGCACCTTTGTCACTCCAAAACCTATCAGAGGGGAAGAGGGCAAGTGGTGAAGCTGAACAGAGCCGTTACGGTCGAGTTGTGCCCAGTCAGGGCGGTCGAGGCATACCTCGTGGTACGACAGACTGTACCGGGCCCCCTTTTTAGGCATGCTGGGGGTCAGCATTTGCCCAGGTATCAATTCACTGCATTCCTCAGGTCTGTGTTGTCCTGCCTCGGGTTGCTGCCAGCTGCATACAGCACGCATTCGGTCCGTATAGGGGCCGCCACCTTTGCAGCAGAGGCCGGCATGTCCAAGTAGCGTATCTGGGCAGTGGGCCGTTGGAGGTTGGGGGCCTTCTGGACTTATGTACGGGGTGGCCCCTCCCCAGCCCTAACTTTCCTTTTGTCCCTCAGGTGCCTCCCCCCCCACAGCTCCGGGAATGGATATGGATCATCGGTCACAGCCTGGTGCATTGGGCAGGCAAGGCTGACGGCCAGACCAAATGGGGAACCCAGCTGGGTTTATCGGCACAGGCTGAGATCCACTGGAAAGGCTGTTCAGGTATAAGATGGCATCGGCTCCTGCCAACCCTCCGGGTGCCCCCTCCCAATGTCCTCATGCTTCACCTGGGGGAGAACGACATACCCCACTTGAAGGGTGTTCAATTTATCAAGGACATTAAGAGGGACCTGTGGGAAATTAAGAAACTTTTCCCATTCACTCTAATCATCTGGACTGATTTGGTCGAGCGGAGGACATGGGGCAGTGGAGTCCACCCCAGAAAGATCTACAGGACCCGGAGGACTGTCAGTAGGGATGTGGGAAGGTGGCTCGTAGGCCTGGGCGGACAGAGAGTGCATAGACAGCCAGGCGCTGACACATAGATGACCCGCACCGTATAGACAGGACGGGGTTCAGTTGTTGCCCAAGAGTAACGATCGTTACCTAGGAACCCTGAAAGGGATGCTGGTTCATGTGCTGGAAAGGTCATGAAGGGTAGGGTGGGGGTCAGGCTCGTCCGGGTAGCCCCGGCGACCCCTTAGTGTCAGGGGTCCAGTACTATAGGTTAGAATAGGTTAGACATGGTCATAAGTAGGAATCATTTCTTTAAGAGATGGGAAGGCCCACCTGCCGGAAAAGCAGGGTACAGCAAGCGGCAGGGCAGCCTCCCTGGGAGGGGTGTCAAGCAAGGGCGGTAGGGACAAGTATGGTCCCCCGTTGGCAGGCGCCCTCATCCTTACTCAAGTTCAGAAGGATTTGGTCACCCTCACCCGTGGCAGGGGCCACAGAGGGGGAGACGTTGTATGTACAATTGGGGTGGTAATCGAGGGTACATCGAAACCACACCCGGGTTACTGTTTGTGGTTGTCAGAGTTCAAGTACTGGACCCATATCGCACCAGGCAATTTCCCCACCCAATTTAATTGACATTTTATTAATAAAGAGTGTGGTTGTTAAAACCCAGTACTTTTGTCCTGTCTCCTTCGGTGTGTTGACAAATTAAAGATGTCAAAAATATGCTAGTCCCACTACTATGCAAGATTGCAGTGCACAACAGTTCGATTTTGCATGTTGTATTGTTGAAAGACAAATGGTTATATCTATCACCTTATTCATGTTTCAAGTTCTCTTGAGAACCTTCCATGTGAAATCTCTTCCCTTTTCATTTTGTCTAAAAGAAACTGAAAAATTTCATGTCTCATAGATTAGCATTCTGATCATAAATGACTACATTTATCTGCATGTAGTCCATTCTTTGCATTATGGACCTGAGGCTCTCCTGAGGTATACTTACTGCATTTGAATCTAAAACTCAGCAGATGGAAGCATGTGAAAACTGTGAAACAGTTTTCTTCTAAGTCTGTGACACTTTTTAAAAATTCCTAGAATAGTGATGTCTAATATTTCACAACCATAGTCTTCCCATTACATGCACTTGACCCATATTTGCAATGAAATGTTTTAACTAAATTCTGTCAAACATAATTTCTCAGGAGAACAGTATTTCAGCTGATAAATTGCGATTCATCTATTAGCTCAAATATAAATGAGTTTCAGAGATCAAGTAGTAAAACTATTGATGTTTTTTCCAATAAGAAAGAGATCTCTATGTACTTTGAGGCTAGAACGAGGCACCTTGAATTACCAAAATGCTTAGATTTTCTGGGGTAAGATGTTGGATGAATGCCAAGGACGTAATCCTATCAGTGTGGCTTTGCAGAAGGGATCTCTGAGAACTGGAAAAGATGAATATTTCCCTCAGCCTGCAGAGCAGAAGAAGGAATTTCCTGACAAGACTTATTGTATAGATTCTCTGCCACAACTGCAACCGGAGGGCTCTTGATAGTATCTTTGAAATTTGCTCGAAAGGGATTTTTTAGCTAGTGTATCTGTTTTGTCTTGGTTTCAGCGGCTACGTTGATGCCACTGTTTCATCTCCAATATTTTGCCACCAACATCAACCTGTGCACTGGTGCCTGCTGAGCACAACTCCGAATCAACTTGGCTTTGGTTAACCAAAGCCCATACTACGGGTATTTTCAGACGTGACATTACCACAGGTGCCACCCATGGTGTGGTGTCATGTTTGTTCCTGCCCACCATATGTTTGCTGTGTGTGGACGCAAACCGTTCCCAGATCATGGCAGAATTAACTCTGGGTTTTGAGCTGGGCTCTCTGCCAACTCTCAATCTGGAATTAGCCTTGCCACGGTCTGAGGAAACCATTCCTGGACCGGGGTAGAGCAGGCAGTCATGTATGATGGCCTGCTCTACCTAACTCCGGCTAATGGCCGGAGCTTTTCCAGGTGGCCATGAGGGCCTCATAGGCCACTACACCTGCCCATTAGGGAGGGGGCCAGGTCGCGCTGAGCAGTCCACGGGTGGGGCCGTGCAGACCACATCTGCAGGTTGCCCCCGCCCCAGCCGACGGCATGTTTGTTCAGCAGACCAGATCCTGCCAGGGGTGAAGGCTGTCACCCCAGGCAGGATCAAAGTGTGGCAGCTTCTCCAACCATCGCGTTTGAAAATACTCTGAATGGGCTCTTTGTGACTTTTTCACCTGCACAGAAGATCATCATTGATTTTTGCTGCCATATCTGCTTGCAAAGAATAGGTTAAGAGTTGACTCTTCCATGGGTTTTTTAAATGCTAATCCTCAAAGGGTTCTAACTGTCAAACCAAAAGAATGAAACCCAGGTGAAAGTGAGGAAGCTGACAGGAGACTTTGCTTCAAAGTATGGGAAGTCTTTGGCCACAGCAGTCTGAAATGGTGAAAGCCACCAGAAAGCCTCTCCCCTTTTCTGGTTATTTGCCTGTAGCTATCCATACTTCCACAGTTCTGTAATTGCTTAATACCAATAGGTGCCAGTGCCAAAGAATATACCCTGCACAAGAATTTTTCCTGAGACTGCAGTGGATGTTCTAGTTATCCAGTTTGTCAGGCCGCCTGTTCTCATCTCTGAAAGATGCTGAAGCCAGGATAGTTACCTCTCCATAGAGTTTTTGGGGGTGGGGGGAAACGGACGTTAAGTCGTGGTCTGATAACAAGATGAAATATTAGAACAGAATGTCTTACAAATCCGTAATGCCCTAGATTAGGTGAAAGAAATCTTGTACAAGAAAGAAATTAGGTACAAGAAATCTTGTAATTTTCTGCTACAACATAACTAGGATATCCAACTTGAGCAATGCCCAGGCTAGGCTCCTCTATGGGGCATTGCTGACTTACGCACCTCCCACTCTAGGACTGAGCTGTTTCCAGTGGCATAACCAAGTTCTCTCAGTTGGGAGGGGCAATTTCCTTTGTTATAGAGACACAAGTAGGAGCAGGGCAATAGCAGACAGAAAGGGTGTAGCCACATGAGATGTGGTGGGCCCAATTCCTGTATGCCTCATGGTGGGCATTTCTGCTGCCACACTTAAAGTCCAGTGTGGGAAGCAGGGCAGATGGTCAGCCCCACTGGGAAGCTGGGCGGGTCACTGTCCGCCTTCCTGTGATGCCCTGGGGCAGGCCAAGGAACAACCACCTGACCCTGACCCCATCTCCCTCCCCCCAGCCTGCCAACTATCCCACCCCCAACGTGACATCTCCGTGTGACTGGCGATAGTGCCCACTACTCAAAGCCCTGCAGCAGAGCTTGCCGCAGGGCACATGGGAACCGGGCCCACAAGCAGCTGTGTACCACTGCACATTGGACAGCCGTACCCCACTTTGGGTATGGCTGCTATGCACTGTATCCCCGGCCTTTTTCCAAGGGCACAGTGCATAACAGCTAGCTTCCTGCCGTACAGCAGGGGGGAACATCTGGCAGCTGCCAGGCACACAATGCACTGCATAATGTGGTAAGGCTACCCAAAGCACGGTAGGTTTATTGTGTGGCTGTGTACCCAAGGAGGAAAGTAGTAATTTGGGGGGGGGGGTGCATTGTCCTTGAATGGGGGAGCACAGGACCCTCCTGGTTTTCCCTTGGTTATGCCCCTGGCTATTTCTCCTCTTCAGTCCCCTGGGAGAATTCTAATGCTCTCCTTTGGCATGGATACTCTGGGGAATTGGAGGCACTAGCGAGAAGATCATTCTGGCTAAATGCCAGTCAGAAAAGAATGGCTATAGAATACCAAAGCTGTACATGCGGTCTGGTAAATGTATTTGTAGTACTTACATTTTTTCAGTGGCTTAGTGGGGGTTATTGCCACTCACTGGTAAGCTACCTTTTATGTAGCTTATACATAATGCAGAAATGTTGCTTCTTACTAGAATTCACAAACAGGAGTGTGTGGAAGCTTGCCACACATGGAGACACGAGAGGGTAGATATCTTACCTCACACTGTAAAACATGAACAAGTCCTTGTGTCAGAGGCCACATTATACTTTCCCCTGTTTTGCAAATCACAAGTAAGCTAGCTAGAAATTATCTATATAATGGGGCTTGCGCATAAGGATCCTATCCTATCCTTCATAAGCTGTTTCTAGTTCCTTTCTGATCGGTATTGTTGAGATACTGTATTGTTGAGGAAAAATTTTCCTACTTACAATTCTGTTTAGTTTATTTTTTTTTACTTTGACTGCACTACTGTAAGGACAATCCACGTTTTGATTATACTTTTTACATTTCTATCCTGAGGCTAGTTGTTGTTTGCCATTTAATTGCTGTAATTGTTATCTTATTTCCAACTCACCTGTTTGGCTCCTTGCCTCTTAGAAATTCTGATCTGACATCAGCTCTCTGCTGTTAAGAGACAATAGCACTATTCTGGTAACTAGCTTAAACAGCATGTGCCTTGTTCATCTTGCATATAAACAAGAGAAATGTCATCTCTGAAGTCATACCAAGAAAAGGTGAGAGGACTTTCACAGACATTCCCAAATGTGGTTAGTTATTCTGCCTGTGTGACATATAACTTTTCATCCTGGAGCCTACACAAACCATAACTAGAGAGACCATCTGTGTTCTCCTTTTTTCAAACAGTATTATATTAACAAAAGACAGGAGATTTTTGTTTCTTTTTATATTCCCACAAAAATCTGCATGTAACATTGTGGTAAAGAATGTGATAGGAGTGAAGTAGCCTTTTTGTTGTTTAGTATAAATGAAATTAAAACATTTATTTACTGTCAGTATGCAAGAAGAATAATTCATTAGAGATAAAATGACCAGAAATAACTGAAGAGAGTAATTGGATATCAGTAGCTGAGTCCTTTTAAAGGGGCATTTGTTCGTATTACAGCTTTGAGTGATTTAGTCAAATTTAACCAGATGTTTGTCAGGAGACAGTGGATTACTCCCATGGAGACATCTGAGTTAGTCAACAATTATGTAAATACTAGTATGAATGGCAAAGTAATATAGTACAGCCAGAATATTCAAATTAGAGTGCTCAAAACCATGTTGTTTTTTATAGTAAGGCACCTAAACAAATGATCCAGTTCTCAGATTAATCATAAGGGCACACCATCTTCAGCTTTTCTGAAAAATCAAGCCACTTAGGTGATTAAACCTAGATTATGGTGTCCAAGTAGACAAATAAAATGGGTAACATATGAGGCAGAGAGGACAGGGATTATTTTTCCTGTAGCGAGGAAACCTCTGGAGGGTGCATGATAAAGTGGCAATACAAATGTTGACATGGATACAAAACTAACAAAGAGGGGCCTTGAAATGAAGAAGTCAGAAAGATATGGGAGGTGCCTGTCCTATACAAGATAAGGACTGTACTGGTCTGGACATTATATATAAAGGAGAGGCCATGATTATTTTTCTAGAGAGTAAAAAGAAGGAGACTAAGGCCCTGATCCTGCTCTCCTTTGTGCCTGTGAAAAGGCAGCTTTGGAACCCTTGTGCTCATGATCCCACTTTCCCAAAGCATTGTGCCCTTGGTGCACCAAAACAGCCAAGTTCACTCTGGTGCTGGAGAACTATTGCTGTTCCCTACTCCTCCCCCCTGGCTGAAAACAAAACACTATCCATGCCCCCTCTGCTGGGCGCACAGTTACAACACTGTGCCCCTAGTCACCCCTTCACTTCAGGTGTTGCCATGGCATACAGGACCCCACTGTACACTCCCAAACATTGCCTGACCCCTGATGTGCATGTGGATCAGATATGCTATTTAAGCTACACATCACTCCTGCACCTGGATTCAACAGGCATTGCAGTGGCACAAGTCCCTTCCAGGAAGCTGATAAGAGGGACAGTGAAGGAATGGCATGAGGGGCTTTGGGTGGGGGTGCTTGCCCAGGGAACATTTGTCTTGATGTGTGGAGGGCTTGGAGACACTTGCAGTGCTGAAAATGGGAAGTGGCACTGAGGAACAAGAGGGGACAGAGGTACAGAGTCTGGGTTTTCCCAGAGAAGAGTAATTGGAAAGCTAGGAAACAGACCTGACCAGCTCGCTCCTGACATCCATTCATTTGCAATGCAGCCTTCCCCCACCCCTCCCCTCCCCCCCATGCAAAGCTGGCAGGCGTTCAAGCCAAGTCTGTTCCTGAAACTCCCAGTTGCTCTCCTGCACACTGGTAAGACTCAGCTCGGATCCTGCTCCCCTGCCCCTATTGTGTTCCACTGCCCAGCATAGTAACCACTCCTCCCCAACCCCCATACTTCACTAATGGTGATGGGCGATTACTCGTCGTGCTCGGGTCCCGAAGGGTTCTATTCTGTTTTCCCATCTTGTTTAATGTGTATATGAGGCCTCGGGTCGAGGTCATTCAGAGGTTTGGGGTAAAGAGCCATCAGTGTGCTGATGACACTAGCTCTACCTCTCTTTTTCATCTGACCCAGGCCCTACAGTCTTGGTGCTCACTCGGTGCCCGGCTGCTGTCAGAGACTGGATGAGGGTGAGCTGATTGAAGCTGAATCCAGGCAAGACTGAGGTGATGATGGTTGGCCGATTTGTGACCAGAGAGCGGGGAGGATTGGAACTCCTGTTATTGACGGAGTCCAGCCCTTTTGATCAGGCAGGTTCACAACCTTGGAGAACTTCTGCACCCCTTGCTGCGCCTGGATTGTCAAGTTGCACTGTGGCCAGGAGTGCTTTTTACCAGCTCCATCTGGTGAGGAGGCTGCGGCCTTTTCTTTCTGATTCGGATCTGGACACTGTCATCCATGCTTTTATCACCTTGAGACTAGATTACTGCAATGCGCTCCATGTGGGACTGTCCTTGAAGACTGTTTAGAAGCTGCAGCTGCTGCAGAATGTGGTGGCTTTCCTCCTTTGAGACAAGTCACCAGGAGCACATTACGCTAGTGCTCTGAAGTCTGCTAGCTCTGTATAGCTTTCCAGGCACTATTCAGGGTGCTGGTTTTGACCTTTAAAGCCCTAAATGGTCTGGGCCCCACATATCTGAAAGACAACCTGTCCTTCCCTGCCCTGTTGCAGCCTGTACGATCGGCCAGGAGTGCCTCCCTGTAGGTACCATCTGTTAGCTTTGCTCATACAAGAAGGGCTTGCGGGGGAGCCTCTTGGTTGCTGGCCTGGGTGTCTTCCAGAAGTGGTGTAAGACCTTTTTATTTGAAAAGGCGTTTGGGTGGGCAGGAATAGGGGATTGGGATGAAGTGATGGGTGGTCTTTGGGTAGGGATATGATGGGGGTTGTGGTATTGGGTGGGTTTTATGGGTTATTTTGGGTTTTTTATTAGTTTTTTAAATGATTGTATGTATTGTAAGTGCTGCTCTGAGCCTCTGGGAAGGGTGGCAATAAATAAATAAAATAAAATAATGATTCCTGCCCCATCTCCTTGGTGTGCGCTCCAGCTCCTAACTGCTGCAGTCATGCAAATCCATTAGGTGGATTTGGCGCAGTTTACGTGGGTCCGCACATTCTCCCACCACCAGTGCAAATCCCACCAAAGCTTGGATGTGTGAAGCCAAAGGTTGTGTGAGGCCTAAGAGTGAGGCCAAAGATTAAATGAAGTGTTGAAGAAGGGAAATGTAGATGTACAGGGAAACTGACTCAAGATAGAAATGAATGGAGGAGGAGGTCAAAATAAGACCTCAAAAAGAGGGAAGTGCCAAGGAAAAGAGGGAGAAGTGTGTATATAAGGCAGCCCCTTCCAATTTAATCTTTAGAAGGGACAGAAGGGCCACAACTTCTGTTCACTTAAATGAAAGTTGCACCTACTTAAATCTGAAGTTTGATCCTTTCAAATTTCTCACTATAGTGATTTATGTTCATTTTGCATCAATCAGTGCCAATACAGGGGCTGTTAATTGTATTGCCAAGAGAATATTGAGGATCACGAGCTGTACAGCGGGACAGTAACTGAATATTGATGGGGAAGTCTTACCACCTTGAGAGCAAATAAGTCAGTAAAAATCCTGCTGAGTGTTGCTTTTTGTAGAAACTGGGTCTGCTGGTCTAGGTGCTCAAAGGCCACAGTAAATAATCATAGAACAAAAAGCTTGATAGATTAGATAGGGACAGGAATTCTAGAGGAGCGGGGAGAGAGTATGGCTTGGTTTTTTGTTTGTTTGTTTAGACTATTACCCCATTTTTTTCCGAAAGACTCAAAGCCACTTGCGATATAATTTTTTTTTAAAAAGACAAGACAATAAGACCCTCTGTAACCCTGCCTCAAAATCCAATACCATAGAACAAAATCCCCACTCCTGTGCCTCTAATACACAGGAGTTCCCCACCATCAGTCCACTCCCTATCCCTCACCCTGGGGGGTCACCACCCCCATCCCTCTGCCTGTACCCCCTACTCTCACCAGGGGATCATAGGAATACCAAATTCCCACCGCTCTACCATTCCAAGCCCAACCCTACAAAATTCTATTAAAATGAAATTTACTTTCCAGCTGCACTTCCGGCTATATTGAATAATACTCCTTAAACTCCCTTCCCCCACACTCCATCCATGCCTGTACCCACACACGCAGAGGGGTTGTGGAATTCCCCCTGCCCAGCATCCACTCTTCACCTGTGGCTGTGCCCTCCACTCTCACAGACCAAAGACCTGACAGGCCCCCAATCCCAGCCCTCCGCTGCAGGCAGCCGTCTGCCACAACAGGCAATGTTAACTGCCACTCCAAGAGGTTTAGCATGGAAGTAGATTTAAGGACAACAGAATTTACTAGCCCCTTGCTAATGACTGCTCATCTGAATGGGGAGGTAAGAAAAAATAAAATTGTAACGAGAAACAAACATGCTGACTATTTTTTTGTTATGAGTCACATAATACATATCAAAACTAACAGGTGCAGGCATCACGCAGGGCAGGGAGGGGAACAGAGTGGTGTTCAGCCAACAAATTAAGATCAGTCTTCACAAGTTGCCAAAACAAGACGTCATTCACAGTAAATTGTGCATCTTTCCCAGCTCCATTGGGTTCCTGGAGATGGACTGCCTCTCCTGGAGCCTGAATATGCCGCAGAGCTCTATTCACCTTCTTGAGCTTGATTCCTTCTCAAAAGGGGGAGACGATAAGTGGTGGTGTCTTCCGAACGCCACCTACTTGGAGAACCAAAATGAGGCAGTGCTTAGAGTAGATCTTGTTGATCTGATTCTCCCTTCCTCTTCCTAAAAAGAGGATGCCATCACTGAGATGAACAGCTATTTTTCCAGGCTGTCTACAAGTTTGTCTAGACTCTGCACCAGTACAATTTATTTATTTTATTTATTTCTTTAAATTCCTATGGTGCCCTTCCCAAAGGGTCAGGGTGACTTAAAAGAGTTTAAGCAGCTTGTAATGTTTATTGAATTAAAACTGAAAAAGGTTGTTATATGATGCTGAACTCCAAGGTATAAAATCAGCCCTGGATGCTAAAATAGAAACAATTATAAAAACAAATTGCAGAAGACTTAATGCTTCCCCTGGAACACCAAGATAATTGATTAGAGCAGAGACCATGCTAACCAATGTTTTGATTAAGGCCAAAACTATGCCTTTTATTACTTCAACTTCAAGAAAGGAAACTACACAAAAATGAGGAAGCTAATCCAGATGAAATTGAAAGGAGCAGTTATGGGGGATCAAATATCTGCTACAGGCATGGAAACTATTGAAAAACACCATCCTAGAGGACTAGATTAAATGCATACCATGAATTAAGAAAGAAATCAAGAAGGCAAAATACTTACCAGCATGGTTAAATGGTAAATGTGGGTATCGGAGCCCAAAGGAGGTTGTGCCAAAAATGGAAAGCTTGTCCAAATGATAAAAACGGGAAGGAACATAAGTGCTGGCAAACAAAGTGTTGTAAACTTATAATCAGACAGTCCAAGAGGGATTCTGAGGAGCAAGTTGCTAATAGTGCTTAATCTAATAAAAATATCTTCAAGTACATCAGAAGTAGGAAAACTGAGAGTCAGTTGGGCCACTGGATAACCAGGGAGTCAAAAGGGCACTAAAGGAGGGCAAGACCATTGCAGAGAGACTAAATTAATTTTTTGTATCAATCTTCACTGCAGAAGATATTGGAGTGATACCTGGTGAGGAATCTGAAGGACTATCACAGATTGAAATGAAGCTAGAACAGGTTTTAGAATAAATTGATAAATTGAATAAAACTAAAACAGTAACAAGTGACTGGCACAACCTGTAATCTATTTGGACACCCTGAGTTCCTTGAAGGCCCTGGACACCCTCTGTTTTTTCCTGCACCTGTTGATCGCTGCGATTTGATTGCAGGTGCACCGCCTTTGTTCCCAGAGCACCCATGTACTCTTTTGTTGGATTCCCAGCTGATGTGGCTGCTCAGGCAGCTGACTGCCCAACTTGTGACCTTGCAGCAATTCCTTTCAGTGATTTTTATTCCTGTTTTTAAGTCCCACCTCATAGTACTCTAGCAGTCCATTTGGGATGAGTATCAAACAGCTGAGCTGCATGACGTAAAGCCTGTGATTCAGCTATTGCATAGTTCTTTCCATCAAACCATCAGGAGAAAGAGGTCCTGGCCAGGCTGTGTCTCGACCATGGGCTGCCCTCCCATCCACAACTGCTTCTGGGGGAGGCTGCACCTCTCTGTGGCCCCTGCAATGTGCCTTAATTGTCCAATGTGCTCTGCTTGTCTGCCCCCGTTTTGCTACTGCACCACTACCTGTTGACCCTGTCTGCCTTGCCCTGTTTTTAGGTGACAAGGCTAACTTTACTGTGCTTTTTGCTTTTTTAGAAGGCTATTGGATGGTTCAGTTTGGTCTTCACTTTTGAGGCACGTCTAGTTTTAGAGTGGTTTACTTTTAGCCTTGCCGTGGGTAATCATTTGCCCCTCACTGTGTGTTTGCATTTGAATCATTATTAATCATTTGCTCCTCACTGTGTGTTTGGTGCAATATGGCCTGATGGCTCCCATTAACCCCCAGTCATTGACCCACCCTCAGAATGGCCAACTTGATCATGGGATGTTCTCTTATTAACCTCTCTTCTCTGCGATTAATACCTGATTAATGGACCTGTACCTTGGAAAGGCTAAATTAAGATTCATTCTCAATTTAATGTAGTGTGAGCTATCTGATGGCTGAATTGAGGACATTAACAGGTTTAAATAACCAACACATTCCTTAAAGAGGATGATTTATAGAAAATCAATTGCAGTTTCATTTCCACTTAAGACTTTAGCACAGAGTGACACTTATAAACTGCTGGAAAAATTCTGCAGTAATGATGTCTCCATAGACTTTAGAGACTATTAGAATGATCTCATTTCATAATGAAAATGTCAGTTAAACAAATTTTATGTACAGATTCCTAAACATCCACATGATTCCCATAAATTCTGTTATGTATACAATGAAGTATTTTGTCTACCTTTAGTCTTTGATATCCACAACAACATTCTCTGCTTGCATGATATGTCAGATTTTTGTTTGAGAGTAATTATGTTCACTGTTTTTATTTTTGACTGGAATATATTTAAGCATCATAACTAGGTAACAAGAAAAGTGACAAATGAGCATGTCTCCATTTCTACATAAGCCAACTACAGCTTCTTTTTTATGTGGGCTTTGCATATTGTTTTTTAATACCACAGTACGTCCATGGGATGCGAGCTCTTTCTGATGTTTGTTGTATAATTTGACAAAATAATATTTGTAGCAGAAGAGCAACAAGGGCAAGTATGGTAGCAAAGCTTTCTGCAAAAATCCAAGGCAGACTCCTAGCTGTTTTTGATCCCTGTGTTTAGGTACCATACTACATAAATAGTGTAAAAAAAATTTGTTTAAAGTAGCAGAATCTTTTGACATATTTGCACATTATACAACTACAGAATTATTTTCATCCTGTGATTAGCCTGTAATGTACTTTTACTGGTTTGCTGAAACTTAATTTGTTCTAATTATCAACCTGAGGTAAATAGAGCACAAATGCTCAATATGTAGGTTCCATGTTTAATATGTGAGTAGCTGAACATTTCTCTAGTTCAAATGTCCACTGCTGAAGTATCTGTAGTAGTGCAGACTTTTTATAACGCTATAATTTTTAAACGTGTGTGGTCACAGACTATCTCAAAAGAAGAAGGGTGGTTATGAAGTGTTCTAAGGTCATTTTCTTAAACCAGGTGTCTTGTTGAATCTATCAGTAGTAGGCAAGGCATGGTTGTGAAATGGCTTCGTTACAGGAGAAATACGAGAGGAATTTGGGAAAACATATATGGATTTATGGGGGGTTAGCAATAATCATAAGGATGAGAGAGGAAAGGAATAGAAAGTAAAAAGTTTTTTTTTAAAGTCGGAGTAATAAAATAGATAAAACAAGGAAGTGTTTTGTTTTTTAATGAGAACCATGCCTCAAGATCCACAAGTATGGGGATTCAATTGATTTTGATGTGAGCATTGTATGCATAGGGCTTGCACAATTGTGTCTTATGTCACTTATGGTATTTAATTGGGGCTTATTTAAGTTATTTCAGTCAACTGAAATTAAACGAGTGTATGTTTTAAAAATTTCATCAATGTAAAGAACATAATCTACTGTTAAAGGTCATCTGCTGCACAGATCTCTTAACATAACATTCATTTTTCCAATTATTTTAATTAGAAAAAAGAATCCGAGGCCTGCCCAGCAAGGTGATCTCTGGCTGCCTGCAGAACAGGCATGGGGCTGCCTGTGGTAGAATGCCAACCACATGATGCACTGCATTGCATGGCCTGGCTGCCCACAGTGAGATAAGGCGTGGTAGCCGCCACACTCTTGTCTCATGTGGCTTCACCCATGATATCAAGAGATCATGCTGTCAAAAGGAAAGAAAGGTGTAGTAACTTGTGAAAACTGCATAAGCAATCAAAGAAAAATGATCAAATATGCATAGAGTGATAGATTGTATCAGTCCTTATTATACAAATTAGCTCAATTTAAAAAAAAAAAAAAAAAAAGTTCCAGGTTGAGCTCTCTGTTATTTATGCAGTTATAAGAGCTGTGTATGATACTTTTTTAAACCATTGTTTCCAGCATATTTTTGGTAAAGATAAAGGGAAAACAATGAAGACGATTGACTTTTTACAATTAAATGTAGTTTTGGTCAGAACAGCAAGTATAGAAAAATGGCACATTTCTCCTTCAACAGGTCTATAAGTACCATCTAGAAGAAAAGGGTGCCACATAAGTGTTCATCAGTATTGCTAGTGGCACAGGAACTAAAACTAGTTCTGCTAGTATGAACTCTCCAGACTGCTTGCAGAGACCCAGTTGTGCTAGGTGGAGAAGAGTAGCTTGACAGACATACAGAAAGCCCTGCAGGCCCATTACTGCTGATCTTGAGGCCCTGGGAGTCGCAACAACACTACTACAGTTCATTCAGGGCCCTGTCACCACTCCTGGGGTTTGTGGTGGTGACCGATCTCCCAGGGAACCCTGAAGAGCCGTGTCGACTGGCAGCAGGAGTTTCTGGGCTCTTTGGGGGTTACCCGAGGTGAGTAGCTAGACTGTGCAGGAGCAGAGTAGTGAATCCCAGCAGTCGGGAGCCAGACCCATCCATCCGAAAAGCACTCGGACAGATCTGCTTGGCAGGCTTCCCTGCCCCAGCTGCTCAATCTAGTCACCTACCTCCTGAAGGCCCTTGGGAGCTTCTGCTCTCATTCAGCACTGCTCCCCATTATAAGAGTAATCAAGGGAACAAAATTTGATTGGATTGATGTGAGTGAATTGCTAAGCCTGCAATGGAGGCAGTGTATGGGTCCCTTGCTTGCCCATCAAACATCACACATGGCCATCCAGCCCTCCTCTCAAACACACAACCAGTCCCACCCCCATCTCTCCCTTCCACACACACACCTCCCCCCCCCAAAAAAAAAGTACTGCTCTATTGTCTCAGACTAAGAGTCTGCAAAAGACCTCTTGATATTTGTAAGCAAGCACCTGACTGTCCATTGTTAAAGGACATGGCTATGACATGTCGATGGGGCAGGGGCATGGGGGGCCCACATTTTATTTTCACCCTGGGCCCTGTATGTGCATGTGGAGGAGAAACTCTGTGCAAGGTCAGAACAGGCCTGATCCCTGCAGGGTGTAAGCTATTCGTCTACATAACAGCAAAACTCTGAAATACAAGCAGTGGCAGGATCAGTGCCTTGCCATTCTTTCCTCCAATCACAAAGATCCAAAAGATGGGCCCAATTGATTCCAGTGGCTACTGTTACATCTTCCCTTTACAGTAACTCAGATGAAATGCAAATCAAAATCAATGACCCCAAACAACCTTTTAATACCATACACAATATGCGAGAGAAGTAAAGATAAAAGGCATGGATGGAAACCCTCGAGGAGGTGAGGCTAACCTCACCTTAAGTGGGGCAGGAAGACAGGAAATAATAGGAGAGAAATTGACAATAGAGGAGACAGAAGGGAAATCATACATGTAGGATTTAATCATAGGATAATTTCATATAACAAAAGTTAAAGATCAATTATCATTGTTGGGCATGCAGAAGAAAGGGAGGAGTGGGAAGAGAATTTAGGTTACAGGAAATGCAAGAGAGATGACAAGCAGAAAAATATGTGATTTGTTTTAAAAATTCAACTTCCAGATTAATAGACATTGTTAGTCTTAGATGAGTGGGAACATAATGGTGAAGAGTGGGAAAAGAAGAGAGACACAGTTGTGGACTGGAGATAAGCACAGAAACCCCCAATACTTATGGAGAGGGAAGAGGAGAAGCACCAGTGGGTTTTGAGGGCTGTGATGTACACCTGTTCTTGTTTGTTTGGATCTAGAAGATCATTTATCCTAGACAAATCTGAATGATTTGTAGCAATGGGGTCATGAACCGCAGGGATGTTATACACACAGATGCACCTTTTGTTGTGCTAGTGATCTGTCTGGTTGGGAGCATAAACCCATTTTAGAATGGTCTTGACCTTTTGTCCCACTCTCTTCCCTGCATCATCTCTTGTTCCCTTCCCTCAGGGTGATGCAGTGCTGCATCACACTGTGCCAGTGGTGTGTGACAGAACCAAAAATGAGAGATTCCCCATCCTGCTCTGATGAACTTGAGCCGCTGACCAAGAATAGGCAAGGAAATGGGGTAGCAGAAAGAAACTGATAAGAGCATAAAGAAATTAGTCCTGTTGTTTGATCTTATATTTGTATTTTTGTTTTGTTCTCTCAAGATCAGTTTGAATTTTATTTCTGTCTTCTAAGGTGTTAGCTATCCCTCCCAGTTTTGTGTCATCTGCAAATTTAATAAGCATTCCCTCTACTACCTCATCCAAGTCGCTTATAAAGATGTTGAACAGTACCAGGCCCAGGACAGAGCCCTGCAGCATGTCGCACAGCACCTCCCTCCAGATTGATGAGGAGCCATTGAAGGGACTTTCATCTGCAGCAGAAGTCCCAAACTCTTTTCTGCCACATGGGTATATATTCTATCTTGGGTATGCACGTGGGTATACGCTTGGATATCTGTGTTTTTGTAGGTACAGATTCCCACTTCTAATTTGTGATCACGGATTCTGTATTTAGTGAGAATCTGCCTAAGCTTTGCATATGTCACTTTGGTGAGGTAGTCTGCAGTTCTGTTCAGGGATCTAAAACAGTCCGGCTTACTGCTGTTTTGATTTGTTCTTTCCAGTGACTGGCATTTAGTTTGATTGACCGAGGATAAGAATTATTGAACCTGTGAGTGAGGATATGCAAAAGTGGATACAGAAGGTGCAGGTTAGGGCTATAACTCAGTCCTCTGTTTTGTTTGGAATTTACCGAAGGCCAGTGCGTTCGGCCTAGGTTTGCCAAGTTTGGAAGTTCCGAGGAAGGGCTTCGAACCTTCAGAACTCTGTAAAACCTCAACCGAGTGCAGGAAGAGCTAAGCGCACAGGTAATGGCTAAGTGCGCAGTACTTGGTCCGGGAGATACAGGCAGATCCCAGTTCTAGTCCCACCTTAATCAGAAACTCACTGAGTGACCTTGGGCCAGTCACAATATTCTCTCAGCCTGACCTACCTCACAGGGTTGTTGTGAGAATTAAAAATTGTGTTAAATTGTTGTGTGTAAAGCGCTCCGAGTGCTATGGCAGGGGGGCGCTTATATAGCATTTAGATTTATTATTATTTATTTATTTATTTATTCTAAAAGACAATGCAACCTGCAATACTAGCTCTCACTAAGGGGAAAATTGCCAGTAACTGCAATTCCTTCATGGCCAGGTTGTGCCTTTTAAAGGCACAAAACTGCCCCAGGAAATAATCAAAAATGCCCAGTAAACTCTGACTTGCAGACTGAACTCTGAATGCCTAGCTACTTTGTTTGCTAACAAAATTGTCTTTGCTGTACATAACTCATTACTTTCAAGAGTTCTCTGAAATGTTTTAAATATCAAAGGAGACTTGTACAACCAAGTCACATTCTTTATAATTTTAATCAATACAACCAGAGTGACTTCTCATGGACTTAGAGAGGGATATTTTTCTAATTGGAGTTTGCAAAGGTTTTGTGGTTCTGAAATGATGGGGGAAGTTTCATCAAGTTCCTCTGATTACGTTGCAGTGATTTTCTCCAATTAAATATGTTTTCATTGTGGTGCCTTGCTACATCTATTGCAAGTTATGTTTTGTTTTTTGCCATAACCAATTCCTTTCCAAAAAACGTTGAATATTAAGAGCTCTGTGGGTGCTACAGAAAAGCCCTTGGACGTCTTTAATGAAGAGTTTAATATCGGCAGTCCACAAATTTTGTGACTGTGTGTGGCTTGCCATTTACGTATACACATGCATAGTGTGTTAATAATAAATTAACAAATAAAAACTATTAAAGGTCACTAGGAAACAAGTCGGTTAATTTTTTTGTTTCGTAAGGCATTTGGCAGGCAGGGATACAGACTCGGGTTGGTGGGGGGGTTGTGTGTATTTGGGGGTTGGGATTAGAGAAGTTTGGAGGGAATTTTAGCGGTAGGGTTCCTGCAGTGGGGATTGTGGTTTTTATATGTTTTAGGGTTTTTTATTGATTGTAAGACACCCTGAGCTGTTATGGGAAGGGCAGCATATAAGTCTAAGTAAACAAATACACTCAGTGCCATATTTTAACACTCCATGACAGTATTATGCTGCTAATCACTCTTTGTCCAACCTAGGCTTATACAAAATTCAGTTGTTCTAACTGAAAAAGAATCCTAGAAAGCACTGTAAATAATTTCCAGTCACCTCTAGTCTTGGTTGTTTATAGTAGATGTAAACTGTCCCAGGGTTGTTTTCACACACATTTCAGGAGTTCAAACTTTTATGAAGGTAAAGTAAATCTATAGATGTATATACGAGTATGGTCTCTGGTATTATCATTGACCTTCTTTTCTCCTGGGCTGCAGACCGTGTAACCAGGGGTGAGGGACCTCAAGTCTAATGCAGCCCATGAAACCAGACAAGACTGAAGTGGTGATGTTTGGCCAGCTCTGTGACCTTGAGTAGATTGGGACCCCTGTTGTTAATGGAGTCCGGTCCCCTCTGGTCAATCAGGTTTGCAGCCTTGGAGTACATCTGGACTCCTTGCTGCACCTGGATTGACAAGTTACAGGGGTGGCCAGAAGAGCTTATCATCAACTCCATCTGGTGAGGAGGCTACAGCCTTCTTTTTTTTTTTTCTGATTCGGATCTGGCCACTGTCATCCATGCTTTCATCACCTCGAGGCTAGATTACTACAGCTCGCTATACATGGGGCTGCCCTTGATGACTCTTGAGAAGCTGCACCAACACAGCAACTTTGTTCCTTTTGGAGACAAGGCACTGGGAACACATTACACTGGTGCTCTGAAGTCTGCACTGGCTACCTATAGCTTTCTGGGCATAATTCAAGGTGCCGGTTTTGACCTTTTAAAGTCCTAAACGACCTCGGCCCCCACATATCTGAAAGACCACCTGTCCTTCCATGTCCCATTGTGGCTCCTGTGGTCAGCCAGGAATGCCCTCCTGTGGGTACTACCCATTAGCCTTGTTCATACAACAAGGGCTCGCAGGGAGGCATTCTTGGTCACGGCCCCTATTTTATGCAACTTCCTTCCCCTGGAGCTTCATTTGCGTTCAGAGACGGTGTACGACCTTTTTTTTAGAAAAGCATTTGGTGGGCGAGGATAGGGGTGGGTTTGGTGGGTGGCTTTGAGGTAGGGTTGCAAGGGGGGTGGCTATGGGGAATTGGGAAGCAGTATTGGGTGAGTTTGCTGAGGGGTTGTGGGAGATTTGGGGGTTAAGGGTATCTTTGTATGAGTTTTCATATATTTTTTTACTGTTTGTGAGCTGCCCTGAGCCTCTGGAAAGGGAAGCATATAAATTTAAATAAATAAATTTGGTTTTTTTATGTGGCCCCTTGCCAGTTCCTGGAGCTAGCCACTCTATCAGTTTCCTAGCTAAAGTACTGAAAAACTGAATTTGGGATAAAGGAGCAAAGCATGCACACAAAGGATGTAGCCACATGAGCCATTATCGTGGTTTGGACAGCCTTACCACATGATGCAGTGCATCATCTGCCTGGTAGCCTCCAAATGTTCACTCCACAGCATGGTGGAGCGTGCAGCTGTCTGCTACACCATGTGTCCTCAGAAAGAAAAAGGATGGAGACACAGCACATAGCAGCCTTACCGAAAATGGGGTAAGACTGTCCAACATGTGGTAGCACGCTGCTGCTTCTGGGACTCAGTCCCCATTTGCCCCACGAGGTAGCAAGGTCCGCCATGAAGCTCTGAGCAGCAGGGCTGCCTCTATTCCTGAGCAGCCACGTCATGGCTGGGGGTGGGCCGGGGGAGGGGAGAGGTCTGGGCGGCCGCCTGCCCATGTGGCTGCCTCACAGGGGGGCAAACCATCTGCCCTACTCTCTGCACTGGCCCCAAAGTGAAGTGGCTGTGACTTTCTGCCACCGGCCATGTGGGGATTGGGCCTGCCTCAGCTCGTGTCCCCACCCAAGGATAAGGAACACATTCATGGCACAGGTCCATGGTCTGAACCTCCTCTTCCTGACTGCACCCGTAACGTCTATTCAGCCCTTGGAGCTTGTACTAATTTTCCAAGTGGTCCCTGGATGGGAAAAAGTTCTCTAACCCTGGTGTAACCAAACAGTAAATTTAATAATAATGTTTTGATTTTGGAATATTATCTTTTCAAAGTTGCTGAAATCCAACAGGCATAACATATGCTGACTGCATGTTTTCACAGCTTTCTTCTCAGAAATAGGAATATTATGCTCTTGTATGTGTATGAATAAAAAGACACATCTGCTTATAAACACTTTTCTGCTCTGCGTAGAACTGCACATGCAAGAGCTAAAGCTGATGCTGCAGATCAAGCTTCCCAGTCTGCTCACCAGGAAAGTGATATCGCAAGAGCTGTTGCCAGGGAACTTTCACCAAGTTTCTACCAACCAGGTAAAGTGTGGAATATTTGTTTTGTGCATGCTTTTCTTTCCTTTGATTAGAAGAGTTTCTTTGTTTAAAACCAAAAAAACACCAATTAATGGAAAAAGTTGAATTTAACCATTTAACTCCAAAAAGCAAAGAAATTGAAGATTAAGGCTCTGAAGTTGTGGACAATGAAAAAACATTAAAGCTCTTTCAGTAAATGAAAAAACATTAAAGCTCTCGCCTTAACTTGCATGCCATGTAAACATTTAGATGTTGTACAGTCTCACATATGTGCTTGTTTTAACTTTGGCTGCTTCAGAGCTGGTATGGAGCTTAGGGACATGGACATGGGGTCTTTGGGTGTAGATTAAGGAGCAGCAACAGGTCTAGAGGTACATGGGTTCCAGATGTGGTTGTGGATTGAGGGCCAGAGGTATATCTGTAAGGGCTACAGGTGAGGATTGAGAAGCAGAGCTCTACCGCTACCCCCTGGCCACCTCCATTCCTCTGCTTTAGTGTTGCCCCCATCCTAAGAACATAAGAAGTTCCATACTGAGTCAGACCAATGGTCCATCAAGCCCAGCATCCTGTCCTCCGGCAGCAGCCAATCTCCATCGCATGGGAGAAGAATCAACAGTCACAATGGGCGATCCATTCCCTGTTGTTCACTCCAGGGTCATAAGTTAATTATGCGTTGAGTGAAAAAGTACTTCCTTTTATTTGTTTTAAATCTGCTGGCAGCTATTTTCATGGAGTGTCACCTAATTCTAGTACTATTTGAGAGGGTAAATAACCATTCCCTATCTACTCGTTCCACACCACTCAAGATTTTATAAACCTCTATCATGTCTCCTCTCAGTCTTCTCTTCTCTAAGCTGAAGAGACCCAGCTTGTCAAGCCTCTTGTTGTACGGAAGCCATTCCATATCCTTTATCATTCTCATCGCCCTTTTTTTTAAAAAAAATTATTTTAATTAAAATTTTTATCCCGATCCTCCTGCCCAGAGGGCAGCCCGGGGCAGCGAACAATAATGTAAATGATAAAACAATTTAAAACAATTAAAAAATCACCAATACAGAGAAAAGAAACCCCCCCTACCCCTCGCCAAAGGCCTGGCGGAACAGACAGGTCTTAAATAAACACCAAAATAGCAGGAGACTGCGGGCCAACCAAGCCTCCTCCGGGAGCGAATTCCACAGCAGAAGGGCGGCCACTGAAAAGGATCTAACATCGGTGGCCACCCACCTTGCCCGGGGAACCTCCGAAAAGGATCCCCCAGACGATCTCAAAGGTCGCATGGGTACATGGGGAGTGAGGCGGTCCCGCAGATAAGTACAACCCAGGCCGTGAAGGGCTTTAAAGGTTAGAACCAGCACCTTGAACCTGGCCCAGTGCTTTATAGGCAGCCAGTGCAGAGCCCAGAGCACTGGTGTCATGTGCTCCCTGCGGCCCACCCCCATAAGGAGATGGGCCGCGGCATTCTGCACCAGCTGCAGCCTCCAGACCAGCTTCTCAGACATCCCCACGTAGAGCATGTTGCAGTAATCCAGCCTCGAGGTGATAAAGGCATGGATGACAGTGGCGAGGTCGGAGTCTGAGAGATACGGCCAAAACGCACTCCCCACCACAGCCACAACCTGAAATTCCAGGCTGAGCCACGAATCGAGGAGTACACCCAGACTCCACACTTGAGAGACCATAGGAGGGCGAACCCCCCCAATAGGAGGAGATTCAACCACCCCCAGGCCCCCCAAGCCCTCGCCCACCAACATCACCTCCGTCTTGTCAGGATTCAATTGCAGATGACTCAACCTCATCCAAGCCCCCACAGCTGACAGGCACTGGGAAAATAGGGAGACTGCATGACCTGGGTCGATGGAAAAAGAGAGGTAGAGCGGAGTGTCATCAGCATACTGGTGACACTGCATGCCCTGAAACCCTCTCATGATCTCCCCTACCAGCTGCATATAGATGTTTAAAAAGAGGGGGGACAGAATGGCACCCTGCGGGACTCCACACGTGAGGTCCCGGGGGGAAGACGTATACTCCCCCAAGACCACCTGGTGAGTTCTCCTGACCAGGAACGAAAGAAACCAGTCCAAGACCATCCCACCAATCCAGCACGGTCCCGCAGGCGAGTCACCAACACCTCATGATCGACTGTGTCGAATGCAGCCAAAAGGTCTAACAGGACCAGTAAGGTCTGACGACCCTGGTCCAACGCCAGATGGAGATCGTCAACCAAGGCCACCAATGCAGTCTCCTTACCATACCCAGGCTAAAAACCAGACTGAAAGGGGTCAAGGAAACCAGTGTGATCCAGATGTTCCTGGAGCTGCCGTGCCACAGCCCGTTCAATAACCTTCCCTAAAAAGGGAAGGTTAGAGACTGGCCGATAACTGGCAGGAGCATCAGCATAAAGAAATGGTTTCTTGAGCAGGAGCCTAACCACAGCCTCCTTCAGGCAATCAGGCACCCTGCCCTTCCGAAGGGAGGCACTAACCACCCCAGCCAGCAATGGCCGTAACGTCTCCTGGCTGGCTTTCACCAACCAGGACGGGCAAGGATCTTGTTCACAAGTAGTGGCACAAACAGATCCCAGCAAAGACTCCACATCAGCAGGTGACACCATCTGAAACTGATCTCACAAAACAGGACAGGACGGGACATCCATAGCCCCAAGATGATCCCCTGCAATAACTGTGGTACTAAAATCATGGCGGATGCGAGCAATCTTATTTACAAAGTACTCGATAAACCAGTCACAGTGGTCACTGGGTTGCTCCACGTCCAAGTGGAGACAGGCAGGACTGACCAAGCCTTTCACCACCCGGAAAAGCTCTGCTGGACGTGACTTAGCAGATGCAATAAGGGCAGTAAAGAACTGTTCCTTTGCTGCCTGCACTGCCACAGCGTAGGCCTTTAAACTGCTCTTATGCTGCAGTTGATCATACTGGTCACGAGTCCGGTGCCACCGTCACTCCTCCGCCTGCTCTCCCGCTTCAAACACCGCAGGCACTCAGTAAACCAAGGAGAGACTCGGGAGGGCAGCAGACGCCTGGGAGCCACTCTGTCAATGGTCTCAGCCAACAAGGTGTTCGAGAAGGCTATGAGATCATCAACGGAGCAGGTGTCAAGGTCCAGGGGGAACTCCCCCAGAGCATTCGGTGGGCTCCCACTCTCCTGCTATTTCGGCGTTTATGTAAGATCTGGCTGTTCCACCAGGCTTTCGGCGAGGGGGGCATAGGGTCTTTTCCCCCTGCATTATTATATTTTAACTGTTTTAAACTGTTTTATTGTTTTATTGATTGTTGCTTTCGCCGCCCCGGGCTGCCCTATGGGCAGGAGGGGCGGGATAAAAAAAATTTAATAAATAAAAATAAAAAATAAAATTCCAGAATTCTGTTTGCTTTTTTGATTGCTGCTGCACACTAGGCTGAGGATTTCAGTGTATTGTCCACAATCACTCCCAGATCCTTTTCCTGAGTGGTAACTCCTAGCTTAGTACCCAGCATCATGTACTCATAGTTTGGGTTATTTTTCCCTATGTGCATCACTTTGCACCTGTCTCTTATACACATCTAGATGTGTATAAGAGACAGGAATAACTTGGTGTCATCTGCAAATTTGATCACCTCAACTCGTAACACCCTTTTCCAGATCATTAATGAATACATTAAACAGCACCGGTTCCAATACAGATCCCTGGGGGACACCACTTTTTGCATCTCTCCATTGTGAAATCCTACAGCGGAAGGGAATTGAAAGTGAAAGACCAGTGCAATGTTTCGGTACAACTAAATGCACCATCAGTCTTCTCCTGCAGCCCTCATAGCTCTTCTCCTGGGATGCCCCTCAGTCTCCACCCATATCCATCTCCAAGTCTAAATGCCAAATACAACATCTGAATCCTTACATGACATGCAAGTTAAGGTGAGATCCTTATTGTTTTCTCATTTACTGAAAGAGCGTTAATGTTTTTTCATTGTGTACAACTTAAGAGCCTTAATCTTCAATTTCTTTGCTTTTTGGAAGTATGGTTTAATTCAACTATTTCCTTTTTTTGGTGGGTTTTTTGTTTGTGTGCGTAAAGTTTTTTCTTTAGGCGAGAGTCTTAATCTTCAGTTTCAGTGCTTTTGGGAGTATGGTTAAATACCGTTAGTTTGTGGGTTTTGTGTTTAAATTTGTGCAAGCCTTAACTATTTTCTAAAACTGGAGGTTTCTGGTTGGTAAATTTCCTTTGTTTTTTCTACATGCCACGTTTTTGTGTTTATCTTGTTTGCATTGTATTCTGTTGTTAGATATTCAATTTGTTTTGTAATGTTTGTTTGTATAATTCTGCTGCCGCATTGTATATTGCTGAGCAGTGTAACCCTTTTGCCAACTGGATCGTATGGTAATATTCCATGTTCGTGTGTCTAGCTGGGGTAGGAGTGTGTGTGTGTGTGTGTGTGGGAGGAAGGGGAGAGTAACTGTGGGAGAGGAAAAGGCATGACGTGCATGTATGTGTATTATCCTACATCTTCATAAACAGACTCTCTAATTAAAAAGCTTGTTCATATAATGTTTCTTCATTTACTTGGAAACAATAGTTGAAGGGAATCTGTTGCTAAGCGTGGATTTGTGTTTTGTTTTTTAATTTGTTAAAATTTGCCATGTCTCCTTGGGGACCATAAAAGAATTGAATGTTCAGAATTCCTTCCAGGTCGCATGAAGTCTTTACTCACGCTGTGGAGATTGATTCAAGTTTTGCCCAGAATAAAGACATTGGATTTTGTTGAGTTCTTACACCAGTTTTCAGTGAGGAATTGCCTTCCTCCCCATTGATTGGTTTCTTTGTCATCACACAGAAGCTTCTTCATCCATTCTTATGAGATGGCAGGTTGGAGGTGATACAGATCTTCCCTCAGTCATTGTTCACCAGCCTTGCCAAAGAGTAAGGAACACTGGGAATTTTACTGGTACTACTAGCTGGTCAGAGTTGATTAACTTCCTAGAAATGATGGGAACACCACCATAAAGCCACAAGGATTCTAGGGATATAATTAATACCTGGAAATCATCAATTTTTAAACAAGCTTCTGAAATTTTATTGTAAAATGAGGTTTTGTTAAGATTCTTTTTGAGCTTCCGTTGATGGTAGGTGGCAGAGACCAGCTATAACTACTTGCAGGACTGGGACCCTGGATTTGCAGTTCCTCCACTGCTCCTTGCTGTTCTCTGTCCTCTCACTGACCTAGGAACTGATGACTCTTCTCGCAATGTTACTCGTAGGAATGAGCTCTTCCTTGTAATCCTTATGAGTTTCCACCCATAATCCCCAGGCCTGCACCTGAGAGGATAGTGTGTTATCCCCCTTCCGGGGATTGTCCAATGGTGATCATTGCTCAGAGTTCAAGACAACTCTGTTCCTAAAGGCATCTCCATCCCAAGGATCCCCTAAGTGATGATTGGTGTCGAGCTCTGAGGCCCCTTATGTGGTGCCCCCCTCCCTCTCTCTCTCCCTCTCTCTGGCATCCTTGGTCCTGGACATCTCTCACCCTAGGGATAGTCTGCTACACTTTCAAATAATCTTAGAATTTTTTTAATTTTTAAAGACACTGAAACATTTTTTTTCATTTCAAATGATAATACTGAGCAGTTGGCTTGTTTTATGAACAAGTGTTTTTATTAAACCACTTTAACTATTTAAAAAAAAAAATACAGGATGTTCTTAACTCCTTTAACCCCAATTGTGTGTATTTTCCTGAGGTAGTTTTGGGGTCACATACTTCACTACTGTGAGTATTCCCCAGTGACTTCAAATACTGTGGCAAAACACTGTATTTAGGAATATCACTGGCTTAAATACACAACCTCCTGCTAGATGAACATGATAGTGAGAGTTTTGGTTGGATGTTTTTAGAGTATATGCTGGCTTTAGTTTAGATGGATATTCACAAACATGACAGTGGCCCGTAAGTCACTGCCAAATTTGTTGGCTGGGTGCCAGATGTTGTCTGGAATTGCTCCCAGATGTATTGGTGGCGAGCCCAAACTGTGATCCCAGAGACTTCTGGGTTTGCAGCCCGGGCTTGCCACCAACATGCCCAGGCAACAGCCCACCCACCCAGGCCTATGTGGACTATCACATCTGTTAGCCCGCTGTTCCCAGCCTGGTCCTTGGGAAGCAGTCATTGGCTGCTATGGTTGCCTATCATGGAGAAGCAGGGCACTTAGCGCAGCACAGGGGCAGGCAGCCACATGTCCATCTGTCTCTCCGCCCTCCAGCATGTTTGTTGTGCCAGCAGACTGGGTCCAGACTGTGTTGCCAGCGTGTTCCCAACCTGAGTTGGGTTGTGATGGCAGCACTCCGCCATCATGTTTGTCAACACCTGATGTTATACTTTCACACTAATTAGAGATGTCGGCATATAAAAAGTCGTGTTTAAAAAATAATATTGTTGTTAGATGTACTTTCAATTTTCAGCTGGTTTAAATGAAAATGGTTAGAGGACAGAAATGGGAGATGGCTGGTAGCATGTAGAAGAGGGACTTGAAGCTGCCAAGATAGTGAAGAGAGAAGGGTCAGTAGGAGCCAAGAGTAAATGCTAAAGTGTGTCAGTGTGAAATCTGACATTAGAGTATTTCTGCAGGCAGAGATTCTGTGAGCCTCAGATTTTCCTTTACGTTTCATACACGGAGATGGAACATAATTATTTAACATGATCTGATGTTTAGGGTAGGAATTTGGAAAGCCACTGTGGAGTCTTTCATCACTGAAAACAAATTCCATTTATCTTAGGCAAATCTTGCCTCCCCTGACTTGTGAAGGACCTTTTTTACAGCAGAACCACAAGATTCCATTCCCTGAACAAAGAGAGTAGTGGGTACTGTTTGAAGCTGAAGTACGCATGTACCCTGTTAGCACAAGAGCATCCAGTTCTGCATGGGCTGCTGACTGTTGCAACAGGACGGATTCTTCTGGTCATCTCCCCATGCACAGATGATGTTTTGTGGGAGTTTTAGAGGCCACTCTACCCAATAGGATGGAGTGCTGCTGTTGAACAGCATGCTTCTGTATAGCCTGGGTGGAAGGATTCATCCTCCTCATATTTTTAATATTCTTTACACTATGCTGGGTTACTCAGGACCACCTGTTCAACCTGGGGGTTGGTCAATGTGAATATAAAAATAATACACTCTGAAATGACAGAAAACTGCTAAAAGTACAAATTGGTCTATTTGCCAATCTCTTACATGGCCACATGTATTTCCAGTCTATTAATCTCTTTTAAATCCTAATTGTGAAGTTCCTCATCCCTTTCTAATAGTGTAAAAAGATGGGGTTGTTCTCTAAGATACTTTTTAATTTATTAAAATCCTATCTTCTAAATCACCAAGCATTCAAAGATATTGGCCAAATTTCAAGTATCCCATGAAAGCTGCAGAAAAGCATTGAGTGTACCAGTATATTGTGCAATGCTAAAGTCTATTCCTTAATGGGAAAGAGAACCTGACCGGTAGGACTCTTCAATGCAGAAGCAGAGGCAATGGACTGTAACAATGCACCAGTGACTGATGTCTCAGAAGGTGAATGAAAGCTAGCACAACTGGCACTTCTCATGCTAAATGTTCTTAACGTTAGCTCAAATATCTTAGTCCTTTCTGGCTTTAATCAGTCCTGAGCCTCACCAGTACACTGCGGTGCATTTTATAGTCACTAAACAAACACACAGTATTAATAATATTTTTAAGTGTATCTCAAATAAATTACTATTAAGAGTAATACAGGATTTATTTGTTTGCAAGAAAACAAGTTCACAATTGTTGCCTTCTGATAGCAGTTTCTCAGTTTTCTGTTGCCTAAGCCAATTAGGTTGTGACATCTCAGTAGATTCCTGTTATGTGCTACTGAAAGGTAACAATGCAAGAGATATTTAAAATCTTCCTGCTTGTCGTTAGGCGACAGTCTTTCATCATGTAGAATTGTCTTGAAAGACAGTATTGTGGAAAAATGTAACTTCATCTTGGTTAGAATGGTCTAGTGAGATAAGCAAGCAGTCTGTCTATAAAGAATACATGACTGCACAGAGAGGATATCCACAGACCTCTTTAAGAAAGAAATGGGGTGGCCAACATCTCCCCTTTACCAACCAATTACAGGGGCCTTTCATGATAGCCAAGTGATCTCACTAGGGGTTGAAGGCTTAAACCAAAATTAGAGCTGCATCCAGGTACCCGAAGATTTGGGCACTCCTGATAAATCTGGGGTGCCCGATTTGACCCAGCCCCATTCAGGCACCATCGATCCCCATATGGGACCTGGCAGTCTGCTCGATCATGCTGGCAGACCATTGAAATTGACAGGCCCTAGCTGGGACCGCCAAGGAGTCCAGCTTTACAGTGGTTCTGGCCAGGGCTGTCGCTTTCAAAGACCACTTCCTCCTCTCGAGCACTTCTCAGCAGCACCTCTCAACCAGCATTGAAACGGACAGTCCTCTGCCCAGGCTGCAGCAACCTGGACTGGAGCCTATCACTTTCAAAGGCCGTTTTCTCCCCTGGAGCAGCTCTCAGCAGAGAGACACTCTAGCAGGGGAAAAGGCCTTTTGAAGTAACAGGCTCCAGCCCACTGTGGCCTTGGCCAGGGCCTGTCGCTTTCAAAAGTCAACCAAGGCTTCCTACTCTCTTCCCCCCCCCCCCCCCTTTCCGAGTGCCTTTCAGTTGAGAGGCACTCTGGGGGGGGAGGGATTGGTCCTTGAAAGTGACAGGATCCAGCCCTAGCTGCTGTGGCCCCAGCCTGGGCCTGTCAGTTTCAGAGACTGCTTTCTTCCCCCCTGTCCCCCCGGGTGGGGGGGTGGAAGAGGAGCATCAGCTGCCATTTAAAATTGACAGGCCAGAGCCTGTCGCTTCCAAAGGCCGCTTTCCCTCTCTAGAGCACCTCTCAGCTGAGAGAGCCACTCTAGAGGTGGAAGTGCTAGCTGGCCTTTGAAACTGACAAACCTCAGCTGGGACTACTGGACTTGTCGGTTTCTCTAGGTAATACTCATATTTTCAGCCATCGGATACTCAATTGGTCCTCAGGTGTCTGATGGGGTACCTGAAAATGCAGACATTACCCACAGGTAGTAATTATTACCCGATACAGCTCTATCCCCCCCAAACCCATTGAAGTTTGTGGGAGTCTTGCCTCTTACACAGTATGTGAAAATACAAACTTAGTATTAACTGGCATGCAGCTTTCTTAAAAATCTCATCTGTGAAACTACAGTTAAATTTAAGGAATCTGTGATAGATGTATAGAAGAGAGAGGGTGTATAATTTTTGTCTACAGCCTAGTCCTCTAAGTGCTTTGTCAGCACATGCTTCAGTAGAAGATCAAGCTGTTAGTGTCTGTTTATTACAAAGGAAAGGGGTTCCTCTTCCTGCCCCCGTAGGAATGTACTTTTTTTTTGTCAGTGCAAAGATTTTCTTCATGCTGATTGTAAAGTGCTCTGAGCTGTTTCACACAAAGAACGCCTAAGAGCAAATGTTTGTCCTTTTAAAACAGCTAGAGTTTAAAAGTAGTTTGTTTACTCTTAACCAGTTGTTTGCTTCTATTAGTAGATGCCTTATCACTTTACAAATAGAAACAACAGTGCAGGATTATAAAAAGTGCATAAAAAACACCCGTCTTTCACATTATTAACTGTGTCATCTGACGTTTGCTGACTAATTTTTCCTCTGTCGATTAGTCCTCTCTAGAACACCATGAAATTATTGTTATGCATTGAGGAAAACTGTGAACATAAAATACTTAGCTCCTTCATCAATTTGTAAATGGATCCCCCACCCCCATGCTGTGAACTGTGTTGTTTTTTTTTAATTCTCTCATAAGCTCAGTAACTCTACTTTTGGATACTGCAAATTTCAAAATAAAATGTAACATGAATATTACGGTCTCTTTGTGTGTGTGGTGTTAGGAAGAATGCTACATATGGAGCTATTTTGAAGTGGCATTAATATCTGCTACCTGTCTTTTCTTGAGCAGCAAACAATGCCTGCATCGTCAGGGGAATGGAACCCTCAAACTCATAATGGCTTAAAAGTGACGATGGAATTGGGGCATGGAGGGATGGACCCTGACTGTAACATGTTGGGATGCTCTGCTTTAAATACATTAGGAACAGTCCTAAAGTTCTTATTTGGGAATGCCAATTACAGTGATTAAGAACTTCTGCTTTGTGCCCCAAAGGGATTTCCAGGCATATGCAACCAGACTAGCCCTTTATATTTATAGAAATGCCTGATCTGCCTCTGAAATTATCCACTTATGTTCATGTGACTACTGTTTTAGTTTTTCTATTGCTTCTCCTCTTACACCCTTTACATTCTTCCAAAGCAGTCTGAAGAAACCAGAAACTAGTAGAGAAGAGGGTTAAACCATCAGCAATCTTAGCTATAAGACAAGTTACATTCCCCATCCTTTAGCTTCATTCAATAGCTTCCTATTGCCAACCCCATGTTGTTCAAAAATTGTTTTAGGTCCCCAAAAATCATGACAGCCTTTTTTAAATTGTTTTTGTAATGGAAAAAACAATATTGGGGGTCTTATTTATTTTCTGGTTCCAGGTACATGGTTTCTCTGTTTTTGTTTTTTAAAAACAAAAACAATGATGAAAGCTGTTGTTTTCATGTATTTACATGTCTCCAGGAGCTGGGATTTTAAGAAAAGCACCAACTACTATGACAAGAGTTGGCAACACAGACACATTTCCATCCATTCCTATATTAGTCCTTTGCAACACCCACCAGCCAAGGACAGGAGGAATTAGAGACTCGTACATGGGAGCATTATCACACCATGTCAGCATCTCCAGGACCATTATAAATCCCTATTTATAACTCGGTCATAAATATTTGCACCATGCTGAAACTTTGCTTACAAGGTCTGTCTGAGAAAAGGGCATTTTGTTACCAATTTTCATTAAGTATGTTCGTTCATTTTTAAAAGAATGCCATATAGAAGCCGCCTTGAGTTGCTAGATGTTGGAGAGGCGGTTGTAATAAAATTAAATATTAACATCTTTCTTTTCTTGATTGGGCTTTGTTGTGTATGAGCTCCCAGATTATGTGTTGAGCTAGAGATAGTCACTGTGCATAGTTTGAGTATAATTCCACAGCTATGTGGTGCTTTGACCATTTTAAAGCCTCTTGCTTTTACGATGCCAGCATTTCTTGGGACCAGTTTTCAATTACTTAACCAGTTCATACACTTTGATATTTCTGATAGGGTGTAAGGTAGGGTTGCCACCTATGTACGTTTTTTCCAGGCCACTTATGAAACATACGTGTTGCAGGGCCTGCATTACGTGTATGTTTCATAAGTGGCCTTGGAAAATATGCATTGGTGTGGCAACCCTCGTGTGAGGATAAGCATAACAACCAAAATCCTTAGAATCCTATATACTAGAGTTTCTAAATGACCATAACATGGAAAAATGAGTGTCCATAGAGTTGCCACCATTTACTACCACAGTTAGGGGAAAGTGGAAAACACCAGTATTTCCTGGCATAAGTGAACTAGAGGCACATGTATTTATTTATTTTATTTATTTATTATTTTTTAAAATTATACCCTGCCCCTCCTGCCAGGCAGCCCGGGGCGACTAACATTTGCCCTAATGTGCCCTGGTTAAGTTACCATGATTGTAGCAGATGTTCACTTCATGCCCATGAGGCTGCACCGTGTAGCGTTCTACCACTCATGTTATCTGCCTCTTTATATCTGCCTTTGTGGGATTTTTGGATTGCATCCCATGGTGCAGTATTGTGGAATTTAGTACAATGCATTTTTTGTTCGTGTGTTCGTTTTGTTGCATTGTGGGAAATTTTTCACTGTCCAGAAGGTATTGTCATTGGGGTCCCCAAAGAGGGTTCTCGACAATGATCCAGCCTCCTATCCCATAGAGCAGTTTCTCAGAGACATACTGCATTTTGGGTGCTTTTTCTTATTGCATTGGGGGAGAGGGTCTGTAACTGCATTTCTTGCACCAACTAAACGTCCATAGCTACCAAGACCTACAGTGACAGCTACCTCATTGTAATGGCTTCAAGGTGTCATCCTTTGGAGTCAGCAGAGATAAAAGTGTGAGATGGAGAACAAATCTAATACAATGGGAGTGAGTGGGGAGCATGGACCTGTCCCCAGGCAGGACCTCTCAACTGTTGGGTCCTGCATAACCATTCCCTGGAGACAAACAAGAGGGACTGTGTTGATGTTAGTGAGGGAAAATGAGGAAAGAAATTCGGCAATAAAATGTTACATTGGTTAGTATCTCCCTCATATGACCAAGATTGCAACACCCAGTGGAAGTTTAAAAAAAAAAAAAAAAGTGGCCCTTGACCGAGTGCTCGCCATCTGTCTCTGGTTCCGCTCACTTCAGAATGGAGGCTAGCCCCATCCTCTGTTTACAGAACCTTTACAAATTTTGTCTCTGGCATATGTGGTCCCTCATGTTCAGGTTCCCCAGGAAGAGAGGACTCTTCGATCTGGGATTTGGGAGCCAGGCTTGCTTCCCAACACCTGTTTGGTTAGGTTAGCTCACCAGACATGTAGTAAAAGCTTGAAAAGACTTGGAAAGCTTCAGACTGTAAGTTCCTCCACACCCTATCATTCTCATTGTGATTCTCCGAATGTCTCCAATGCTGCAATATCCTTTTATTGAGATGGTATAATCAGTTCTGTGTACAGTATTTCAAATGTGGATGAGCCACTGATTGTATAAAGCATTCTTATATTTTCTGTATTTGCTGGTATGTTTTTATGCATCCAAAAATATTGCTTTTGTTTTTTTATGACAGTTACACATCAAGTTGTCTATAATGTTGTACAGATTCCTTTCTTGAGCTGAAACGCATATCAAATGTTTTCCCACCACACCTTGAGCTACCCCTTGTAACCTTGCCCTATGATGAAAACTGACCGTTTATTTCTTGTTCAGTCTGGGTTTTTTTTACTTTATCTCTTACCTTTTGACTAGTTATTACCTTAATAATGTCTAATTTACTATCAGCTGGAGTACTGTGGCATGACTTTATTTTGCAGAAACTGCTGGTTAGAGTAAAGTGTTTGGTTATTCTGATTTTAGTTAGTGTTTCTCTTAGATATAGATGGTTATTCTGATTTTAGTTAGTGTTTCTCTTAGATATAGATGGAATTTTAAGTTGATCTATAATTCTTCAGCACTTCACTAGAGCCTTTTAAAAATAGATATGTATACATTATGCAACAAGTATTTAAAAAATTCTAACAACAGTAAACCTGGAAGCTCACAATCAGCCTGGGTTTCTAAAGAACAAACCATTCCACAAGTTTTCAAATAAGACTTTAGACTTTAATGTTATCACAAAGACATGACAGCCACTACACTACCTTGTCTAATAATTTTGTAATTATCGGACATAAATAAGAGGTAAATAAATGGTAGCAGAGTTGCAAGAGGAGGTTTGTAATGAGACAGCATGTGACTTAATAGGCATTCCTTTTTAGTATTTCTGTTTACAGATGGCACCAGAGGTACATGTAAAAATGTTGAAGCTAGAAGGTGATATTAAAATTTGAATTGTAGCAAGCTCAAGTACCCTCTTCGACGATATCCCCACTCTCATCCTTGGTGACTTCAACATTCATGTTGATGTCCTTTCCCAGCCCTCCATCTCTCGCTTCTTCTCACTAGCCTCCTCCTTCAACCTCCACCTTTGGACCAACTCCTCCACCCATGCTAATGGCCATTCTCTTGACCTCGTCTTCTCTAGGAACTGCTCTCTCTGATTTCTCCTTTGATCCTCATCCCATCTCTGACCACTTCCTTGCCTCTTTCAATGTCTCCCACTGTCCCCCCTCCTCTTCCCCGTCTCCACGCCTCTTCTGTGACCTGCAGTCCATTAACTCCCTGGACTTTGCCTCCTCTCTCTCCCCCCTTCTCCCCTCAGTCTTCTCCTCCCCCCCCGACTCTGCCATTTCTGCTTTCAATGCTTCTCTCTTCTCCACCATTAACTCCCTTGCTCCCCTCTCCTCCCAGCTTGCCCGCTCCCACAACCCCCGTCCTTGGCTCACCCCCAGTATCCGCCACCTCCGCTCCTGCACCCGTGCTGCTGAACGCCTTTGGCGCAAATCCCACTCTCGTACGCACTTCCTTCACTTCAAATTCTGTCTCTTCTCCCTTACTTCTGCTATCTCCGTCGCTAGACAGAATTACTATGCCTCCCGCATTTAGTCCTGTTCTTGGGACCCTCGACACCTATTCTCCACCTTTGACTCCCTCCTCAAGCCCCCTTGTCGTCCTCCTCCCTCTTCCCTTTCTGCTCAGAAAATTGCTTCCTCCTTCACCTCCAAGATAGATAAGACCTGCCTCGACATCGCTTCCCACTCCTCTCCTCTTCCTACTCCCTCCCCTCTCCCTCCTCCCCCTCCTTCTCTCCTGTCCTCCTTGCCTCCCACCTCCTTTGAGGCAATCTCCTCCCTGCTCTTCTCCTCTAACCCTGACACTTGCCCCCTTGACCCAGTCCCCTCCCACCTCCTGACCTCCATTGTTTCCACTGTCGCCCCTCCCCTCCTGCACATCATCAACCTCTCCCTCTCTACTGGCTCCTTCCCATCCACCTTCAAGCACACCACTGTCTCTCCTATCCTCAAAAAGTCCACTCTTGACCCCTCTGACACTTCTATCTATCGTCCTGTCCCACTCCTTTTTGTTTCCAAGCTTCTTGAATGTGTTGTCTACTCCCGCTTCTTTGATTTCCTCTTCACCAACTCTTCCCTTGAGCCCCCTCCAATCTGGCTTTCGCCACCTTCACTCTACCGAAACTGCTCTCGCTAAGATCACAACAATCTTGTGGCTAAATCTAATTATCTCTATTCCATTCTTGTCCTCCTTGACCTCTCTGCTGCCTTCGATACTGTTAACCACTCACTCTTGCTGGATTCACTTCACTCCCTTGGGTTCCGTGGCTCCATCCTCGACTGGTTCTCCTCCTACCTCTCTAACTGCTCCTTCCATGTGTTTCTTGCCAACTCTACCTCCTCCTCCCTTCCACTCTCGGTTGGTGTTCCCCAAGGCTCTGTGTTTGGCCCTCTCCTCTTTTCTATCTATACCCTGTCCCTAGGCAAACTCATTGCCTCCCATGGCTTCCATATCACCTCTATGCTGATGACACTCAACTCTCTCTCTCTCTACTCTCTCTCCAAGCTCGCCTCAACAGTTGTCTCTCTGACATCTATACCTGGATTTCTCAATGTCGACAGCTCAAACTCAACATGGCTAAAACTGAACTCCTTACCTTCCCCCCTCATCCTTCCTCTCCCTCTTCCCTGTCGAGCCTCATCGATGGGGTTACCATCCTTCCTGTCCATCAAGCCTGTAGCTTAGGATTTATCTTTGAATCACCCCTTTCTTTTAAACCCTATATTGACTCTTTGCTAAATCCTGTCGCTTCTCCCTCCATAACATTGCTAAGATTCGCCCTTTTCTCTCTTTCTCCTCTGCCAAAGCCCTTGTTCATGCCCTGGTAATCTCTCGCCTCGATTACTGTAACCTCCTTCTCACTGGCCTCCCCCGCTCGTACCTTTCTCCCCTTATCTCCATCCAAAACTCTGCTGCCAGGGTCATCCACCTCGCCCGTCACTTCGACCACATGAAGCCCCTCTTCTCTTCACTGGCTCCCCCTTCCTGAACGAATCCTGCACAAGCTCCTAGTCTTCACCTATAAAGCTCTTCACAACCTTGCTCCCCCCTTTCTCTCTCTGCTAATTTCCCTCCGTACTCCAGTCTGTGAACTCCGCTCCTCTTCTGTCCCTTCTCTCACCCTCCCATGCCTCCCCTGCTCCCCTAACTGCCACGCCTGGAACTCCCTCCCTGCCCACATCCGCTTCGCCCCCTCGCTTCGTACCTTCAAATCCCTCCTCAAGACCCACCTCTTCCGCTCTGTCCTCCCTGACTTCTTGCTCCCCTCACCTAACTCCTGCTGATACCCTCCATCCAGTACAATCTGTTACCTGAGGTCTGGGTACTCATATCCTCACCACATGGACCAACCAGCCATCATTCTTGATGTAACCAAGCCCAGTGCATGCACCTGAGACCTCACATCTTTGTGAATGTTACACTCCGTGTCTCCCTCTGTTACCCTTCCTTCGTTCCCCCCCACCTCCCTCCATGCACACACACACGGTCTCTCAGATTGTAAGCCCTAGGGTAGGGACGGTATCTATTCAGTTGCTTTGTAAAGCGCCAGGTACATTGCTGGTGATATATAAATGCTTGCTAATAATAATAATAATTAATAATGACAGAAAAACAGTACTACGGGATCTTGAGAAATTACAAATCAGTAGACTGGAAATAATTACTGGAGACTAACCAATGCTTCTCTTGACATAACTGCTCATCAGTAGATAAGGGGTTCACAATGTGGCCTTTAATTATCAGTATTCTAGGGAAATGCAGGCTAACAAAATTGGTGGAGATAATCAAACCCTCCTATTAAATAGAAAGAAGGAACTTGATCACCAGTAATGCTGTGAAACAAACTTAGAGGTGATAGGAGTCAGCAAATTAGATGAGACATGAACCTATGCCCATTGAAGTCAGTGCCAACCTCCCATGAGAGCAGGTTCAGACCCCTGTATTTGAAATATGATATGGCAGCAAAAAAGCAAATGCTATTTTAGGCTATGTACGCAAAGGCAGCATGTCATGGAGAAGCGAGGTGATAGTTTCTTCTCTATATGACTCTGATAACAGTGCACCACTGTTAACGTCTGCAATGGGTACTTCAGTACTAGCAAGATGTGGGGAAGATGGAGGGAATGCAAAGAAATGCTACAGAAATGATTGACTTTACACTGAAAGTTGACACTGTGAAAAGGACACTTTAAAAAAGTTATTGTAGGGGATTATTGTGAAAAATTATAAATCTATTTTACTACTGATTTGAAAAGATATTGCATTCAACAATCTGGTTTTAAGTGTTGTATTGAGCTAAATTCATATAGAGTCACACACAAGCTAGCTTTACAAGAATTGGCAGAGGGAAGGAACTGTGCTAGAAGTTGTTCTCGGTGATTGAGAGAGGCCACCACCCTTCTAGAGTTTCTGTCTTCTCTATTGGATATATTAGTTCATCCTGCTGGCTGAATCCCATTTTCAGGATTTTGCATACAGCTGAGTTTAGCCTATTCAGTAGAGAGTCATCTCCATTTTTGAGACCATTGCAATCTCTTTCACAGCTTATGAAGCTTAAATGGCATCTTAGCATTTGTAATAAATTCTTCCGATTATGTGAATTAAAAATCTCAATGTTTACACTAACAAAGTATTGTTATACATTATTAATCTCTGCGAAAGGTAAGACAGCCTGGAAATGTTAAAAGGACAGGATAAATGACAGAGGTCAGAAACCACTTACTCAGAAGTCCCATTGAAACCCTCCATGGCTTCAAGCCCTCTGCCTACTCAAGAGCATGTGGTTTGTCGATCACAGCTAAGGAGACTTGGATGCTGGCATTGGCCAACCCTGAACCTGACTTTCAAAGGAGTGATAAAGTTTGTCCTATAAGGCAGACTTATACATATCGACAAGATGTCAGGACATCTTCAGTCCACAGCTTAGCCTTGCTCTAGCACAGTATCATATCTATATGTCACAATGGTTCAGAAGCTATTTTGTTCGTCATTTTCATGCCTAGTTTTGGAAAACAAGGAACTGCTATTTCAAATCATAATGCCACGAAACCTAGTTGTGGTGGAATCCCTAAATTATTATCAGTAGTGAACAGTAGTGATGATCACTAGTCCACACTCTAATCATCTCTTGCCTTGACTACTGTAACTTCCTCCTTACTAGTCTCCCTTGTTCTGATCTCACCCCCACATCTCCATTCAACACTCTGCTGCAAAAGTCATCCACCTTGCCCATCACTTTGACCACATTCAGCCCCTTGTCTCTGCCCTACACTGGCTTCCCCTACAGGAACGTATTCAACACAAGCTCCTGGTCTTTACCTTCAAGACATTTCATGATCTTGCTCCCCCATATCTCTCTGCTCTTGTATCCTGCAACATTCCCGTGCGGGAGCTTTGCTCCTCCTCTGTCCCCAGCTGTACCTGCTTGCACCTCCCATGCTCCTCTAAACACCTTTGCCCTTTCTCTCTTTCTGCCCCCCATGCCTGGAACTCCCTCCCTGAATACAGTCATTCTGCTCCCTCTCTCCCAACTTTCAAATCCCTCCTGAAAACCTACCTCTTCTATCAGGCTTTCCCTGGCTCATCATGAGGGATAAGAATCTCCTCCCTGTAATCAAGTTAAGCACATGCACCTGCAACCTTGTAAATGTATCCTTGTCTCGCCTGATGTTCACCACTCCCTTGTCCCCACCCCAGCCTCTTGGGGTAGGGTCATATCTACAACTACAGATTATACAGTGCCAGGTACACAGCTGGCACTATATAAATAACAGTGTAATCTGGTGAGCAACTTTTGGCAGGCAGTAGCATCACCACTATCAGGAATGCAGATGGAGAAAAGCAGGAAGAAAAATAGAGCCCCAGTGACTTTGAATCCTAGATCCTACGTAGAAGGGGTTTAAGTGAGGAGTGCAGCTTCTGTGTTCCAAAATCCCTGATAGTTTCTGAAAAGTAGATTTGATCTAATATTTTAATATTGTCCCATATTTACAGTTTTCTCTCTTCTTTATCTTGTCAATTGTTGTATAACCTGCCTATCTTAGCAAGCCTACAGACCCAGCAACTCGGTGCCAGTTGCACATAGAAAACTTTACTGTCTGACAACCTAGTTCAGTCAACTGATATTTAATGACTTGCTGCCTGTTGAGCAGACTGCTGACTGACACTTAAAATCCTGGGTATATTGACTGATCAGCATGTCCAGCCTGCAAATGAAAACTGACTTGCCACCTCAGGTTCCTTGTAAACAGCACCAAGTGCTGTCTCAACAACTATCCTTTCATATCTCGACTGAAATATAGTCTCCATTGCCTATACCTCTCAGTTCTTCCTCCCTCTGTGGTCATTTATTATCTGACTCCGGTTAGTTAATAACTAACTTTTTGACAAAGCTGAAATGTATTTGTAATCTGATTTTGATTAAATGTTTCATGTTACCACTGCTTTATATACCTTTATAACAAGTGTGGTATATTTTTCTTTTTGTTCTTTTTTTAAAACAAATTTTAGAACAATTGCTTGGGTTTTGTAATCCTTATTTTTCTTCACCATGGGTGAAAACTTGGGGACAGCCATGGCAGCCGCTATTCCCCGGATTTCAATGATTGGGTACTGGAAAATTGGAAGCGTGAGCAGCATTTCCAGAGAATGAGCCTATACTAGAGAGTCTCTTATGTTTGTCACAGTGGTACAAGATGGGTTTGTGATGCCAACTGGCCAGCAGAAATGTCAATTATGTATCTTGAACCTTTTCTGTGCCCACCCCAGGCCCCCTGCTTGTTACTAGGAAGCTGCTTAGGAAAGAGCCAATAAGAGATTCTCTTATGTCCTCTGTCACAGTGCTGCAGGGTGTGTTTGGAATGCCAGTTGGCCAGTTTGGATATGTCAATCATGTATCTTTTGATTGATGGGTTGCTTCCCCCTCCCCTCTGCCTTGCTGCCTAAAGTCCTGGTTATGTCTTGAAATTTTTGTTATTGCCCCCAAATTTTCAGGACTTGTATTTGCACGTCTTCTGTTAAAGCACAAAAGTTCAATTGCCTATAAAATTTGTGCCTTTTTATCTAACCTTTCTGAAATTTGGAAGGGATGATCCCTTGGGTAAGGGGTAAAATATGTCTAATTTTCATCCATATTGGATGGAAAACAAAGTTGTTACTGCTGAAAATGTGTGCACAAACCATAAAATGTAAATTGCTTATAAAATTAGGACCCTTTATCCAATATTTAAGAAAGTTGGCAGGAATGATTCCTTTCATGAGGGATACAGACCATCCAAATTACGTTCACATTGGATGTGTAGAATAGAAGTTACAGTTAGAAATGCATCACAAACTATGATGCTTATAAAATCGGAACCCTTTATCTAATCTTTCTGACCTTTTGCATACGATTCCCTAGGTAATGGGTGCATGTCTTCCAAACGTCATACAAATTTGACAGGAAACAAAGTTACCGCCTGATATTTATGTCCCAACATCTTAATTTTTTTTAATTCTGAAGTTTTTGTTCTTATTCCAGAAATTTGCTACATTTTTCTTTTTCATTTTTCCAGTATTAATAAAAAAAACAAAATTCTGTTAATACCAGAAAAACAAAAAACAAATGCACATCCCTAGTAGGAGCACTGCTTTCACAGAGCATTCCACATATAGAGACGTTGGGTGTTCCCAGGAGCTGCACACCTGGCCACTTTGTTGTTGTTGTTGTTATAAGCTTTTATATAGCGCCAGTGATGTACCTGATGCTTTACAGAGAATAAAATAGACACTATTCCTGCCTGAGAGCTTACAATCTAAAGACAGAGGGAGGGGAGGGGAGACAGGGAAGGGGGAACAGAGGGAGAGACAAGGGATGCAACATTCATGAGGACGCAAGAACTCAGGTACACATTCTTGGCTTGGTTACAGTAAATTAGGAGTTTGCAGTTAAAAGGTAGGGGATAATCCTGGGTGGGGATGATTAGCAGGAGTTAGGAAGGGTGGAGCGGAAGAGGTGGGTTTTGAGAAGGGACTTGAAGGTGTGGGGGCAAGGCGGACAAGGGCAGAGAGGCAGTTCTAGGTGTGCAGGGCAGCGAGGGAGAAGGGATGAAGGTGGATGGGGGAGCAGGGGAAGCATGGGAGGGTGAGGGAGGGTATGGAAGAGGACCGGAGTGCTCGAGCGGGGGTTCAGAGGGAGATCAGGGCAGAGAAGTAGGGGGGAGCAAGGTTGTGAAGGGCTTTGTAGGTGAAGACGAGGAGCTTGTGCAGAATACGCTCAGGAAGGGGGAGCCCAGTGAGGGAGAAGGGACGAAGGCGGTTGGCGGAGCAGGGGAGGCATGGGAAGGTGAGGGAGGGGATGGAAGAGGAGTGGAGTGCTCGAGCGGGGGTTCAGAGGGAGATCAGGGCAGAGAGGTAGGTGGGAGCAAGGTTGTGAAGGGCTTTGTAGGTGAAGACGAGGAGCTTGTGCAGAATACGCTCAGGAAGGGGGAGCCAGTGGAGGGAGGAGAGGAGAGGCTGCAGATGGTCAAAGCGACGGGCTAGGTGGATGACCTTGGCAGCAGAGTTTTGAACAGAGATGAGGGAGGAAAGGTGAGAGCGGGGAAGGCCAGCGAGGAGGCAACGGGAGTAGACAACCCGTTCAAGGAGCTTGGAAGCAAAAGGAAGGAGCGAGACAGGACGGTAATTAGAGGGTTCAGAGGGATCCAGAATGGACTTTTTGAGAATGGGGGAGACAGTGGCATGTTTAAAGGCAGAGGGGAAGGAGCCGGTAGAGAGGGAGAGGTTGATGATATGCAGGAGGGGAGGGGCGACGGTGGAAGCAGTGGAGGTCAGGAGGTGGGAAGAAATGGAGTCCAGGGGGCATGTGGAGGGGTTGGAGGAGGAGAGCAGGGAGAAGATTTCCTCAAGGGATGCAGGAGGAAAGGAGAACATGAGAGAGGTGGGGGGAGGAGGGAAGGAGGACAGGAGAGAGGTGGGGGTAGGAGTGAGGGGGGGAGTGGTAGGGGGAGAGGACTTGGAAGCGATTTCCAGGTGGATCTTGTCAATCCTAGATGTGAAAAAGAGAGCAAGATCCTGAGTGGAGAGGGAAGAGGAGGACAGGGGTGTCTCCGGTCAGCACCATAGAGAGGGTGCTCAAGAAGCCCATCATCCTGGGTAACCTGACCTAGCCTCTGACATGGTGGCTCATGAAGGCCTACCCCGTGGCCCATGCCCCGGAACAAACCCGGTTCAACAAGCAGCTGAGTGTCTCCCAGTGTGTGGTGGAATGGATGTTCAGGGTGCTCGATGCTGACGATCCATCGTGGGACGGATTGACTTAAAGGTGGAGATGGCCTCCTTGATGGTGTCAGCTGCATGCATCTTGCATAACATCTGTGAGATGGACAGTGCTGCCTTAGAGTACCCCCTCCCTGTTGCCCGCCATGAGCCAGTGCCCCTGCACAGGGAACAGACAGACCACGCTGAGAACCGTATAACCAGAGAGATACAGGGATGCCTTGTGCCAACATATAGGCTTCATGGCCAATACCATCTTGTAAATATCTGTAAATACATCAGAGCCATGCAGGTGTGCACCCAGGGGGAAGGCACAGGTGGAAGGCTCTTTAAGCTGTATGTAACATGTTCAATAAACCCCTGAGTACAGGTGCAGTGAGTGGGGACTAGCAATTCCAGGGAATAATGTTGAGACCGCTGCAAGTGGTCGGAATGAAGAGGGAATGAGTGACAGACATCCAGTGCAATACCTGCTAGCACCTCCTCTTGACTCCTTCCCTGTTATCCCATTCCAGCACCTTTCAGCCTCCTCAACACATACACGCCCAGCAGCACCACCCCCACCCCACACTGCTACATGCTGGCCAGTCCATCCCTTCCTTTAGGGAGAGGCATTCCATTGTATTGCTACAGTGGGCAGGAATAGCCATTGGCATTCACAGATCACCCTCATTTTCAGTTAGTGGTCATGCTGATGCCTCCACTATTGATCTAGGTTTTCCATATCGTTCATTTTGGTATCACACAAGGGTCGCCAGACAGATGCACATGTCTGGTTTGCAAGAGGGAGGAGTTGTAGTAGTAGTAGTAGTAGTAATTTATTGTTTGACCATAGGTCGTAACAATTGTAAATACAAAATAAAACAAGCAAAAAAAGCAATACATAAAATATCATATAGCACTTATAAACAAATATACCTATCAGTACCTATGGACTGTAGACGTAGGTTAACACCTACTGTAACCTGGATGGAAGGGGAAGCTTTCCTGGTCACGACTCATCTAGGGTTTATACCCGGCCTACAATTTAGACCTACTTCCCCAACCAGCCTTGCCCTTCTCAAGGGTTGTGCTGGTCAACACTCAACCCCTAGGGGTTTTAATATAAATATATCTACCTTACTCTTTTCGGGGTTTATGTTGGCAACCCTTATCCCTATATGTGGCAAGGGGGAGAATGAAGTCATCCCCTTCTCGTGGCTTGAAAGTTTCCCAAACAGGGTTGCCAATCCCAGGGGTTATGGGATCGACGCCTAACCTCTAGGGAAGATCTATTTGAATAGCTGCCTTACCCTTCTCGGGGCTTATGCTGGTGACACTTAACTCCTGTATGCGTCCAGGAAAAAGCTAGCCTTGCCCTTCTCGTAGCTTGAGGTGGCAGCTCTTGACCCCTGATGGTGGGTAGATATGAGGATTAGCCTTGCCCTTCTCGTGGCTTGTGTTGGCAGCACTTTACCCCTGCAGGTAAATAGTTAACAAAATTAGGGCAAAAATCCAGCGGTTGCCTTTGAATATATAAAAACACACAATACTACTTTCAGAAAATCAGACAAACATATGACAATAACAAGTAAATAAAATTATTCACACATTATCACTCAGTAGCTGTAATGCACTAGGGCTGCACATATATACAGTTGAACTTTATAACTTAGAAGCTAGATGGGAAAAGCTAATCCTTCAGTTAGCTATACATGAGGGGGATTCACAATCCATAGAACTAGTATTAAGAAGTTCAAGGAGATAGATGAAAACGACCAGCAATGTCCTTGAAATCCAAAAAAATTTGTCGGAAGCTGGCAGCTTGTGTAATATAAGATGCAGTGGCTTTTATATCCTGGAGTGAAGTGCTGGTTAACAGCAAACATAACAAATGCTCTGTCAAAACGTCCGGAAATCTTTGGATAAATGGCAACAGATATTTATCCCTCAGGGAATCGTAAAGATGACATGAAAAGAAAATATGGGCAACTGTCTCAACCGCTGAATGGTCGAATGGACATACCCTATCCAGGAAAGGAGTTCCTTGAATCTGTCCCTCAAGAATCCGAGAGGGGAGGGCATTTACGCGGGCCCTACAAATAAGTCTTTTGGCTCTAATTGTAATAGGGGCACCCAAATAGGCGAGGATCTGTCCCTGGCAAATAGGAGCTTACGTGGGGCGAAGAGCTAATATCGGCTATTCCTGTCTGCCTATTGATATCACTTATTCTTATCTGAATTTCTTTCCACATTGCCCCTGTTGGTTTATGTTCCAGGTATTCAACTGAGAGTCCTATGGAACGTAGGTAGGAGCTAATTTTCTGTTGCCAGGGACTGACCCATGCATCCTTCAGCACCGCTTTAACTAATTCAGAGGTGCAAATATAGTGTAATTTCCACCAGAATTTTAAGGCAGATTCAATGGCTATTTGCGCCCATCTTTTCTGTCCTAATTCCAGCCGAAGCACGGCTTGGGGGTACCAATAGGATTGCCAAGTAAGGCTGAGAGGTATTTAGCCTGGACTGAATTTAACCGATGGGCCCACAATTCGGCTCCATATAGTAACTGCCCACTGATTTTAGAGTTAAATACCTGTAAGGCAGAAGAGATGGAATCTCTGCCCTGCCTGGTAAAAAAGCTAAGTAGGGCATAAAGAGAGCCCTTGACTGCCGGGATTGCCTCTGAAGCATGTTCCCTCCAACTGCCGAATATATGGAAAAGCAATCCCAGGTACCGGTAGGAAGTCACCTGTTGGATTGTGTGGCCTCCAATCTCCCAACTTATAAGCCTTCCTTCTGTTGGTAAATACCAGAACTTTAGATTTTGAATGATTTATTGTTAACTTATTGGATTTACCATAGTTCGAAAAGGCCCGCATCTGTCTCCTAAGTCCGATGCGGGTTTGAGAAAGGAGGGCAACTTCGTTGGCATACAAGAGGCATCCTACTGACCTGGTTGTAACTTTAGGAGGAAAATGTGCTGAGTTGGACATTTCAGGGATGCTGTCATTTATATAAAGATTGAAGAGAGCCAGCACAAGGATGCAACCCTGTCTGGATGCCACGCTGGATGTCACATGACCATCTGGATCTACCCTTACCACAAGGGAGGAGCCAGAATACAAAGATTATATCAGCCAGAGAAGCCTTACATCCATCGTGGACCTTCGAAGCTTATCCCAAAGCATATTCCTATCTAAGGAATCAAACGCGGCCTTCAGATCTAAGAAGGCCACAAAAAAAGAGTGGTTCCGGGCCCGGTACTTGCTGACTAAATAGTTCAGCAAGCAGCATTGCTATAAAGTAGAGCGACCTGCTTGGAAACCAGCTTGCTCTGAAAGAATGATCTTTTCCTGACTCATCCAAGATATAAGTCTTACGAGAAGAACTTTTGCGTATACCTTCCCAACCACGGAAAGGAGACTGATCAGGCGATAGTTAGCCAGATCTGACCGCTGCCCTTTTTTATAGATGGGAACCACTATTGCCTTAGTCCACTGAGTGGGTATTCTTCCCAAGTGATTAATTGCGGTAAAAAGCTTTGCTAAGAGAAGAACCCACCACAGTTATAGTATGGCTAAGAGAGCCTTGACCATGTAATAATAATCATTAAATTTGATTTGGCCTTTGTGCTGACTCAATACGCCCTTCATTCATTCATCATAACTAATTGTATTTATATAGCGCCCCCATGCCTTACATCGCACTCGGAGTGCTTTACAAAAACATTTTTAAAAATGAAAACCAATATAAATAATTTAAAACAGTTATTAGATGTTTTTAAATTATGTAGAAAAAAAGAGAGGACAAAGTACATTGAGGGAACCATCAGGGGATCCTAAAAGCACTTGAATAAATACATTTTCAGGTGCTTTTTAAAGGTAAAGAGGAAGGAACTGAGATGAGCATCCAGAGAGAGCAAGGCCCATCCCAGCAAAAGCCCGATCACCTGCCAATTTCAGACACAATGGCGGGGTCGCTGCGACAGGTGGTGGGGCACTCAACCAGCTGCTTGTGGGTTAGGCCTGTGGGTTAGAGCGCTTGGTCCCCATAGCCATGGGGCTGTCTGGTGGTAAGATGTGATCAGTGGTTGACATCCAGGGGGAGCAGGATGGAAGCTCTGGAGGGGAGGTCAGCAACTGGGGCCCACCCCAGAGCAGCAGTGGCCACATGGTGGGGGAGGGTATGCTGCATCCTGAGGGAATGCTGCTTGATGTCACACAGCCCACAGCCCTCCCTCTTCAGAGCCCTTTGGCATTCCTGCATCTGCCACACGTGCCAGGCCCATTGCCACCTCTCTATCCAATCACTTGGACTACTGCAGCACACACTATGTGGGGCTACCCCTGGTGACAACCTGGAGACTGCAGCTGGTGCAGAATGCGGCGGCCCACTTCCTGACAGGAATGGGCCACCATGAGCACATAACACCGGTGCTCCTTTCACTTCAAGGTGTTGGTTATTACCTTTAAATCCCTATACAGCCTAGGCCCCATGTACCTGCAGGACCACCTCATCCCTCGTGTCCTGGATCGGCCCCTGCAGGATGCTGGGAGCACCCTCTTGGAGGTTCCCCAGGTATCCCGTGTGGCGATGGTCAAGAGGGCATTCTTGGTGGCCATGTCTCGGCTGTGGAACTCCCTCCCAGTGGAGGTTCACCTCTCTCTGAATCTCCCCTCCTTCCGTAGACAATGTAAGACCTGGCTGTTTCACTAGACATTTGGTGAGGGGGATGGGTAGTGGGGGGGGTTCTTTTTCCTTTTGGGGGGTGGGGAATATTGGGTTACTCAGCCTTCATCTGTTTTTACAATCTGTTTTATAAATTTTATATTGTATTTTTTTATTTTTTTTATTCTGTTTTATTTGTTGTACGCTGCCCCCAGTTGCCATTGGGCGGTAGGTGGCAGGTTATAAATTATGAAAAATAAATAAATTTCCTGCGGGCCTTGGCAGTGAGGTCCCTGTGCTATGTGGCACACTGCAGCAGGAACCATCAGTGCTCCTCCAGATCTCATTCATCAGCTCCTACACTAGATCCTCCATACACGGCTGCGTGCATGTCTGCCAGTGCTGCTCCCACTGGCAGACCTGTAGCAGGAAGAAAAGGATAGCCGTTAGTTCAGGCCGCCCTACTCTCACCTTCCCAGGTCAGTATTTTTTTCACCAGCTGTTGTGCCTGTTACCTCAGCACCCACTGTCACCCCCGCCCGCCACACCCGGCTGTTCAGCATGCAAGCCCCCACCAGCCTGCTGTGATGCCCTCCCCACTACTTGCCATGCTTGCCATCCCCACACAGTGACTCTGTGTCTCGGGACTCTGCAGTTTCCACCTGCTCACTGTACGAGCCACTTGTAAACAGAGCAAGCAATAACAGCCACGTTGGTGACTGGCATTACCTGCCTGCTCCATCCTACGGCTGGGTCACCTAACCCCCACCCCCCTCTGGCGCTTTCACTTACTGCTCCTCTCGGGCTCCAGATCCTCTCTTCCCTCCACCTCCACTTGCTCCAGAACGAACTGCCAGCTGTCTGGGTCGAGGTGGTAGTGTGTGAGGGTCCTGAGGCTGGTGTGGGTGTCCTTAGAGTCAGAGTTTGGCTGGGGGTGTGGGTGTCCCAACATTTGGGATATGGTGGGCTGTGTCCGTGAGGACCTGGCCTCCTTGGAGGGTGGGGGAAACACTGGTAGGTTGAGTGAGTGCAGCATGGATTGGCAGGGAGGGGTGTCCACCCAAAGACAGCCCTCAGTGAGGCTGGCGTAGTGGCGCCGGGGAGGTGCAAAGCAACTATGGACCCATCCATGCATAGGAAGGTGTCCAGGAGCTCAGTGTACCACTGTGTTTGGCAACCATGGCCAGACCTGAAGTAGTTGTCCGTTACCTCCTCATTGTCCCTCCTCAGATCCTTTGCCCACTGCCAGCACAAGCTCATGTGTGGGCGGTAGCCAGACTCTACCATCTGAGTGGAAATTCCTTGGAACGCCTGCTCATTCCTGTGTTTTTTGCACAGTTCAGACTGGACCTGTGTGTCCTCCCACAGGCTGATCAATAGAGCAATGCTGTTGTTTTCTCCTCAGTCCAAGGGACCTGATTCTGGTGGGTGGCTTGGGGACCTTCTCCCGGCACAGCCGGGATCTGCGCTTCTGCTGTCCCTGGGGTGGCAGTACTGGTGGATACCTGTAAACACTGTGATAGACACCCACCACATATGAGTTCTGCATACCATGGGACTGCTGCATTATCTTCCCCCCCCCCCCCCCCCGGGTGCGCTGACTTACTGTGCTGGATGGGCTGTCCTTATGCTTTATGGTCCCCCCTTTGGCCGGCGCTCGCTTAGTTGCAGGATGAGCATTGGGCATGAGCTGCTGTGCAGACCGGGGATACCCAACATGCTTATGGCTTCACTGCCCGTTCCCCTTAAGGGTGCGGGGCCTGTCTTGTGCGGAGGGACGTTGGGGCACAGTCGTTCCGATGACTGCTCCGGGCATTTCACCCGCAGCTCTCTCGTCCTGGTGGACACCACAGAAGAACTGGGCACGGCCTAACAGACAGGAGGGCAAACATTAGCCTGATTTAGCCCAGGTGGCTGGGCCTTCACCCAGGCTACATCACCAACCTTCTCTGTCTCCCACACATACTGTAGCAGCTGCCCACCCACCCCAGGGCTGACATGGGCAAATATCTGGTGGTGCCCGAACTTAACGAGCAGGTGACTCCTGGGCTAATGCCTCGTTTGTTTTTACCCCATGTGTTTGATGGTACAGAGGCAGCTAAGCCATATTTATCAAACCACTGGAGAAATAGAGCAAGCTTCCTTTCTCAATGCATCACCCATGAGCTTTAGACACAATCTGGAATAGAATATAACTGTTAAGCACTAAACTACTCTTACTTGAAATTCTTGAGCACCTTTACAGACCAAGTCTGTAGTTTCTAATCTGGTTTGTTTTGGTGTTTTTGCAGAGGCTGCCAACAAAGCTGTCAAAGGTTACCAATTATTGTGCCGATGGTCTTGACGATGTGAACAAAATTGCCCACTGAGCTTAGCAACTTTTAGCAAACCGACCACCACACAGCCATCCATTGACTTGCTCTGAATTTGCACTGGCAATAAAGAGTTCTTTTACAAGTTACTCATGTCACCTTTTAACAAAATTAGAATAGACATTAACAGCTTTCATGACAACTCTCCTCATTTTGCATATTGATATCCAGAATGACATTAGAAAAAAAAAATGTTCCTAAAATTTGCTACTTGGTTTTTTTTTACCCTCTAATACTGACTCACTGAAATACATATTTTAAACATCATGAAGGATTTTTTTTTAATTCCCTTCATCCATTGTTATCTTCTTGGTGGCCACTTACATATTTGAGGCGGTGTCTCACACCACACTAACATAAGAAACCCTAATTACAGTAGGCAAGGGTTTTCCTCGTTATGGGCTTCTGCAAGCAAATCTTGGTTAAATCCAAAGTGCAGTCACATTCACAGCATTTAATGGAGTGTCAAATATTCCTCATTGACAGTGTGTAAGTATTGTTGGCTGCCAAAGAAATGTTGATCTCCTTGCAGGATAATAAAGGCACAAGTTTTTACTAACTTATTTCTCAAAACATAAGGAAACCAATAGTGCTGCTTCTACAGCTGTACTGTCCATTCGCTTATTTAAAGCTACTGCTGCAACTGCTCTGTGTTTTTGCTTTATTTCAGAGGATAACTTACAGCAATTACTTACTATTTCTGTATTCTTAACAAGAATCTAAGCAATGTAGTGGGGTTTTTTTAATTCATTAAACATAATGCCCAACTAATCCACACAAGCATGACCAATGCGTGTAGTTATGTGTTGCTTCTGAGGGACAAACTGAAGTCTCATCTTATAGTCATTCAGAGGGTGTGTTTTTTTAATGGGACTCTTCCACACATGGCCCCCCACGTGTCCACACATCCAACCGCTCGTTTCAAGTTGGTGCGTGAGGAGATGCACTCCCATGACCCGTGCGCTGGCTACCCATGGCCATGCACAGACTACTCCTGAAAAATCTGGAGTGCCCCATGCGGACCAGGGTGGCCACTTCGGTGGATGGGGCAGCCATGCCAGGAGCCGCCCATATGAAGCCCTCCTCTCTGATGCCCCACGCACTGACCACAGACCACCATCCCACTCCACCCGCATTCTCATTTAAAAACACCCCACCACTGAACTGGAATTTGGGAGATCTGGATTCAATTCCTGGCTCTGCCTAAGAATATCTGTAATACCTTGAGCAAGTCATTGTCGCATCTGTTTAACTTTGAGCATTGGGACTACTCACTCCCATACTTAAAGTTAAGCACACGTTTAAATGCTTGTTCACGCTAGGCCTTTCTCTACATGTTCCTGAGTTCTCTATACAGTTCCATCTTACTATACTTGTCTTGCCTGTTGTAAAACCGCAAACTCTTCACAGAAATTAAATTCTATTTCTTGCTATGAATATATACAGCATCTAGTACAGTGGCCGCCAGCGTTGCTTGGATTCTCTAGATCAGGGGTGGGGCACCTTTTCCCTCCCAGAGGTCACTTTGAAGATTAATACAAGTTCCGAGAGCCACACAGAAGTTGGGAGTGGAGGTACTTAAGATGGGGGAAAGAAGGGAAGGGTCCAGATCATAGATGCATGTCATGAATCTGTCCCCATGCCGTGTGTGCATACCCTCATCTCTGTACCCTTACCCTGAACTCAGTCTTTCTGTGCTTGGGGATAGGAACTGGATCCAGGGTCCAGATCTAGGAACTGGAAAGGGGCCAAATAAAAGCTAGCTACGGGCCACATTCAGCCCCTGAGATTCCCCACCCTTGCTCTACATATTGTCGAAATACAGTGAACAACAGCAATTCTGTTCTTAAGTGTGCCTCTTGTACTATATTTTCTTCATTAAGAACAAGCTCCAGTGCTGTCATTGTTACATACATGACACTGGTTAGGGACTGGGGCCTTACCTGTTAGCCGTGGTAACATTTGGGACCACGGTCAAGGTCCCGGCTGATTTATTCAAGCACCGTCTGGGCTGGTGGGCTCCTATTCTTGCCAAGCTATTTACTATCATAAGCAACTGCGAGGTTATCCCAGCTGGCTGGAATATCAGCATAGTAATACCTATCTATAAGAGAGGTGATAGGAACACACACACCCAGAATTATCGCCCCATCAGTTTGCTTTGTGTGGTTGCCAAGGCCTATGCACGATTCCTGCTGTCTAAATTGGAAGACTGGGCTGCGGTGGTGGATTTCTTTCCAGAGAAGCAGGCTGGCTTTCAGGCTGGCCACTCGACTTTGGACCACTCCTTTACTCTATGGCATCTGATAGAGAAATACGTGAAAATCAGATCCGGATGATTGATTATGTCTTTTCTTGATTAACGATCGGCTTTCGATCTGGTTAATCGGAATATTTTGTGGGCCAGACTATATTGTACAAACATGGACCAGAGTCTGATCTTTTTGGTCCATGCACTGTACTCTCAGACCATCCTCAGGGTTAGGATCAGAGGGGGGTGTTATGTCTCCGACCCTGAGCCTGTGACCAACGGGGTTAAGCAGGGCTGTGTTTTGACCCCCTTCCTTTTTAACGTTTTTATTAATGGGATTGTGGCCCTACTTCAGATTCTTTCTTGCCAGCCAGGGTCGGGGGTCGTTCGATTTCCATCCTATTATTCGCTGATGACATGGTGCTTCTTTCGCCCTCGGTGTTGGGAATGGACAGGATGTTGGGGGTTGTGAGTCAATTCTGTGGAGACTCCCAATTATCTATAAACTCTGATAAGTCCAAGGTGGTGGTGGCGGGGCATTCAGTTCAGAATCATACCTGGCTGTTAGGTGGGGAGCGGCTGAACAAGTTCCATGCTACAGGTATTTGGGGCTGATTGTAAACAGCAAGTTATCTTGGTCACCCCATGTTAGGGACTGCTTACTTCAAACAAACAAGCTATCGGGGGCCTTTTGAGGTTCTGGTGGACTCATGGGGGGGAAGTCTATCCCTCCTGCTTTGAGGTTATTCAATCTAAAGTATAAGGTGGGTACTTTGTTTGAAATATGGACCCCTTTTTCAGTTGGCAATCTGGAGTCCCTCCAGAATGTATTTCTTAGCACCTTATTGGGAGTCCCGCGTTCCACTCCGGCTTGCTTACTACGTCTGAAGACAGGGTCCTACCCTTAGGTGTGGAGCTGCTACTCCGCCCCCTGAACTCAGGGGTATGGTTATGGCAAAGGACCGGTTTCCCCACCTATGTCTGGAGGAGTTGCACTCTTGGTCTAGCCCCGGGCTCTGGTGAGCAGGGTCTCTAAACAACTCTTCAAACTGGGTTTATCGCCTGAAATACTGCTGGGGATACCTGTCGCCGAAAGACGTAGGATAGTTAAAAAGCAGCTCGTGGACCAAGCTGTTCAGTATGATCTGGGGGCCATTCAGTCATTGAAATGTGCCCCATTTTATTGCCTGTTTAAGCGAAACTCTGCCTGCGAGCTGTATCTGGAGGCAATTGAAGTTCCCAACCTACGTAGGGCCCTGACACTTCTCCGTTTTGACCTTCTCCCCACTATGGTACTCAGGGGGAGACTGAATGGTATTCCATATGGGGACAGGGCCTGGACCTGTAAACTAGGGTATATAGGGGACTTGCCCCACATGTTGGTTTTTTTGCCCTCTCGCTGCCTATTGACGGGAGCTATATCTCCCACCCTGGATATGTAGTCGGTTGTATCTCCCTCCGGCACATTTGTTTCAACTGTGCCTGAATTCAAGCTCCCTGGAAGTGCTGTGTGGTCTAGCCAAGATGGCATTCCAGCTGGGGAAGTGCTGACTCCACTGGGGCTTGTGACTCTCCCCTAGTTATTTGTTAGCCTCCCCCCTTCTCTTTTATGATCCATATTTTTTATGTTGCTGTATGTACTGTATAATATATATTTCAGTCCTGGATCTTTCCCTGTGAATGCTTCTGCTGATTTTATGTTTGTTCAGCTTGTGGAATGCTCCTTGCTGCGATGTATAGGTGCCTTTTGGCACTTTTATTGGTTTGAATTTTATTTGTTTGCATTTGTTCTTATTTTAAATTGTATTACTTTGATGCTGTTATGGCCTGTGGCTAAACAGCTTTAATAAAATAACAACAGCAGCAACAACCACTGTCAAAGTTTATTCACACAAGAGGCAATTATCCCCCTGCTTCATTACACACTCACTTGTTCACAGCTTCAGAGGGATCTCAGCAAAGCAAAAGAAGAGGTTGTTACCTCCCTTAACAAACATGGCTATTCAAATAACTCACAGCTATGCTCGTCTGAACAGATGCAGGGGTAGAGATTCAGCCCCATGGTTGTTACCCCTGATTAACAGCCTCTTATCACCCACTCATGTGAGCAAAGCCTCGGGGGAACAAATCAGTCCAAAGTGTAATATAACACTACATCTGGAACAGTAGTATTGTTGATTATTTGAAATCAAATTTGCTGTGTCCAAAAGCAACTGCTGGCATTATCGTTAATAGCCCTCCTACCACACTTTGATTTAAAAAAACAGGAAAAGGCATGATCATTAAAATGAAACAAAAAAATATCTGCATGGTAAAGTGCCTTTGATTAAGTTACCCTGGAATCTAAACATCTCCTGCATTCTAAGGTAACTATCTCTAATGTGCAGAAGGCACTCATCTGGTTTATTTATTTATTTTGATTTATCCCCAAGGCTCAGGGCAGCTTGCAATAAATACAAAAAATACAAATATAAAATAAATTAACTAAAACCCCACAAAACTAAAAACACCCCCATTGCCCTGCCCCCCCCAAATGTATCCCTGCCCACTGAATGCCTGGCCAAATAAAAAGGACTAACGCTGCCTCCAGAAGACACTCAAACTAGGGCTCAGGCGAGCCTCCAAGGGAAGGGAGTTCCAGAGCTGTGGGACAGCCACCGAGAATGCCTCTCTGTGGGCCTGAATTGTATGAAACTGGGCCAGATGGTCCTTCAGATATGTAGGGCCAAAGCCTTTTAGGGCTTTAAAGGTCAAAACCAGCACCTTGAATTGTGCCCAGAACGCTATAGACAGCCAGTGCAGACTCTTAAGCACTGGTGTGATGTGCTCCCGGTGACCCACCCCCATTAGGAGGTGAGCCACTGCATTCTGCACCGGCTGTAGCCCCCGAACAGTCTTCAAGGGCAGCCCCACATAGTGCATTGCAGTAGTCCAGCCTTGAGGTAATGAAGGCGTGGATGATGGTGGCCAGATCCACATTGGAAAGAAAGGGACAGAACCTTCTCACCAAATAGAGTTGGCGAAGGGCACTCGTGACCACAGCCGCAACCTGAGCTTCCAGGTGCAGCTGCGGATCCAGGAGCACCCCAAACCTACACACCTGAGTAGTGAGGGGAATTTAAACAGTAACGCTGCTCTGGCAGCTATCCTATAGTAGGGGTGAGGAACCTCAGGCCCGGGCCGGGGACTAAATGCAACCCAGGACTAGTTTATGTGGCCTCCAGTTCCTGAATCTGCCCCCTACATCCAGTTCCTACCCCAGAGCACTGAAGGACTGACCTCAGGGAAAGGGTGCAAAAATAATGGCATGCACACAAGGATAGGGAACAGATAATGCACACATCTGCCACCCCAACATCTATACAGCCCCCAGAGTTTGTACTAATTCTCAAAGTGACCCCTGAGAGGGGGAAAGGTTTCCCATCCTTGCCCTATAGGAAAGAACAGTTACCCTCAATGACTCTTGGGTGGTTACTTTTGCTAGTGTGACCAATCCCTGGTTGGCTGGTTCTAGGAAAATCTGTAAAATTATTTGAACTGAAAAAACCTTATTTTTAATCTTAAACCTAAGCAGAGAAAAGTGAACCATGTTCACTGTATGCCTAAGTGTGTTTTATTTGCCGGACTATGTATTGCTGTTCCTAGGAAAGAACAAATATGTTGCAAAGTAGTTTAGGGTTAAAGACCTTGTTGATTTTACACTGATGTCTCATGTTATACCAGCAATTTTCAAAACAGCATTTTGCACGCAGTATATTATAATTTTAATTCTTGGTATTTTTATTGCACATTCCTTCCAAAGCATTTTACAAATGGTGGGGCCAATCCCATGACGTGTGGAACCCGCGCGCGTGTGTACGCAAACCACACAAGTCCATAGCAGAGATATTCTGTGAGGGACAGGTTTTTTGTTTGCGGCTACTGAAGACTGTGACTGGGTGCACGTAAGAATGGGAGCAGGAGAAAGGTCACAAGGTACCCCTAGGCAGGTACCCCAAAAATAAGGTACCCCTAGGCAGGGGCTAGCTAAGCCAGACTCGGGTACTGTGCCAAGCTAGCACTGATTGAGTTTGTTGATTCCTAGTAGGCTTAGTACTTAGCTGCCTACCTAAGCTAAACCGTAGCTAAGAAGGAATGGGTTATAGCCCAGTCTCCTCCCTGACTCCTTGGAGCACTTCCCCAAGGGAGTAGGGAAGGTCAGAAGGTGTTGGTTTTGATCTTTAAAACTCAAAATGGCCTGGGACCCAAGTATCCAAAAGACCGCCTTTCCTACCATACTCCATTGTGGCCCCTGTGGTCAGCCAGGAGTGCCCTCCTTGCTCTTGTTGGTTCAACAGGGGTGCACAGGAGGGCGTTCCAGGTTGCTGCCCCTGTGCTGTGGAACTCCCTCCCCTGGAGATCTGTCTGAATGTGGGTCTGAGCATCTTTCATAGGCATTGTAAAACTTTCCTTTTGGGTAAAGCATTTGGCAGGCAGGGCTAGAGAGAGGGATTAGGTGGGAGGTTGTTGAGTGATTGGAGTGGGTTAGGTTTGAGGGGGGGGGTTGTATTTTAATGTCTCTTAATTGTATTTTGTAAGCTGCCCAGAGCCTTCGGGGAAAGGTGAGGTATAAATGTTAATAAATAAATAAATATTCCCCCTGCTCCCAAGTGCACACTACTGAAAAAGATCCTTCCCTTTTCATTTCATATTTGCATAAAGCACCCCAGAGAACTTTGCTCACAGTGAACAAATACAGGCAGGATTTCAAGAAGGAATGATATAAGAGATCACTGTAGGATTAAAAGCTAGTGTTGTTGAACCTCAATGAAGTAAAGAAGGAAAGATCACCAAATCTTGTAAATTTAATTTAAGCTAGGGATGGGCGAACGCGGTTCGGATGTTTGGAGTTTGAACTGAACTCGGTCTGTTCGGACATCCGAACCGAACTCTCGAACGACCGAACAGTTCGGTTGTGTTCGGATGAGTTCGGAGGCAGAAAAAAACGTCTTTCCAGGGCCAAAAATTAGGTTTCGGTTTCGCTATTTTTGAATGTTCGGCCAAACCAAACTCAGCTGAACTGAACCATCGAACCCGAACTCGGGATTCGAACCGAACATCCGAACCGCGTTCTGTTCGCCCATCCCTAATTTAAGCCACTATTTGGTCTCCTAGAGCCTGATCTATATTGGATATGTGAGTGTTTTACAGACTAGATGCAGTTTAGCATTTTCGCTCATGCAGTGCAGAGTCATACTATTGGAGCCAATCCCAAGCCCCGCACAGCACGCGTGCAGTAGCACACTCAATATTGGCACACTCAATATTCACACACCCTGTTCACAGCCCTGCTATGGGAATTGTGGCATGCATGTCTGTGCGCATGCCCATGTGCATTAGCCGCGCATGCTGGAGTTTGGGATTGCCCCAATAGCTGTGGAAATTTCCAATTTATTTCAGGATGACAGCTGTCAGTAAGCACTAATTGAATTTCTGTCTTATTTGTGTCATTTAAAGTTTGTATGTGGACTAGAAAGTTTTCATTTGAGTGAAGTGCAGATTACTAACATTCTCCTCTACTTTACCAGTCTTGCACCTGGTCAGAAGGCAAAGGGGTGTGTTTCTACGGTGCTTGTACCCCAAGTCTCTGGTATCTACCAAAAACGACACAGCCTGCATTTTATCTCTGATTGCATCTCCCCAACTCTGAGCTCCTCAGGGCCATCCCCTACAGGTCAGCTCCCTAAAGAAAAAAGACTACTTCCCTTTTGTAGCCCACAAAGCAAAAGTCTCTGTAGGCTTGAGTCACTTCAGTTGGCCCCAACATCTGTTTTGGCATTCAAGCCAAGTCTGAGACATTGTTTGTTGCCTTCTCAAATAGATGCAAAGAGGCAAGCATGGCATCACAGACTGAATTAAAGATTGCATTCTAAAGGCTTGCCACCTGTCTCCAAGATCAGAGCTCATTCTGCTAGGACTAGGGCTCTCCATAATGGCCTTTTGTAATATCCCTCTGTCAGAAATTTGCAGATCTGTCACATAGACCTTTACCAAGCATTACGCAGTGGACATTCTGTCCAGGGGGGTTTGTCAGATGTCTTTCAAGTTCTGTTTAATTAATGGGTCACTCCTCACTTTTCCTTAGTAGGGTTATTGCTAGGGGTCATATAGCGACCGTGCACTTGCACATGAGGCACATGCATATCCCTTTCCTCCCCCCACCCTCGGGCCCAGCATGGTGCCTTCCCACCATTTCCCACACATACCATTCGCGTCCAGTGCAGCTGTGTCCTGGGGAGTAGCCCACTGTTCCCCAGTGCTCTCCTGGCCACCTGTGAACACAGTAAAGAAAAGAAAAAAAAACACAGCAAGAAAGTCTTTATCATGCAACTGTGTGGGCGTAGCTACCATAGGAACAGCCGGGACATTTGTCCCGGGGCTGAGGGCCCATCCCTGTGGTAGCTAAATTGCCCACTCGTCTGGGTTGGGTTTTTTTTTTTTTTTAAATCTTCTGGGTCGGTGCCTCATGTCCCCCCCTTCCCCCTGCGCCAGGGACAACTTGTGGGCCAAAGTTGAACTTCAAGCCCTCCCCCTGGCAGTGTGTGCATCAGCCCAGCCTGCCGCACAGGGGGAAAGGAGCGGGGTTGTTTGTGCGGAGGGGTGCCTGGGAGTTGTGGGTGGCGGCAGTGAACCTGCGGTAGCGTTCTCTTCCTCTGCTGGCCAATGACATCATGACAAGCAGGCAGGGCAGGCAGCACATTGAGGTGAGGGAGGGAGTGAGCATCGAAGTCTGCCTGGTGGGAACTGGCCGGGAGCCGGCTGCCGGAGCAGTCACCTTACTTAGCCTACCACCGGGCCCCTGAGCCTACCCCGGCTCCTGGGACTCAGCAGAATGGAGAAGGGCCTCCCACCCCACCCCCCCCGACACACCCGGGTGGCGGTGCCAGTACTGAATTTGGGAGCCAGTCCCAGACAAGGAGAGGGCAGGGGACCTGGCCTGGACCCGACCCCCACTGCCACACGGAGGACCCCGACCTTGTTACCTTAACAAGGAGGGGGCAGTCTGTGTGTGAGAGCAAGGCATCTACGCAGAAGCACAGCAGCAGGTGAGTCACTGAAGTCCACACACACACGGATCTGCGGTGCTTGTGGCAGGGAGTGGTGAGGGCCAGCAGGGGTGGCAAACCATGGCCATGCGGCACCATGGCATGTGGCCTGGATTTGCTGCTGTTCCCTTTTCTCCCTTCCAGCCCCTGGGGGGTGGCAGGCAGCAGGCAGCAAAAATATGCCCCCACCCGTTTAACTGGCAATGTGGGGCAGGAGCTCCCACACCCGAGGCTAGTAGCTGAGGCAATGGGAGAGGGGCACAGCCTAAAACCCTAAAAGCACAGAAGAGGCCATTGCAGTTAGCTGAGTACACATTTTCTTTACCCTGTAATTTTATTTAATAAATTGATTTTTATTTAATAAGTGCCCGTTTATGTTTTTGCAATGGTCAGTTGGCCACACAATAAATTATATATATATATTTAAAAAGTGCGTTTGTTGACAGTTTTATTCAATAAGGACACTGAGGGGAGTAAAGAGGGGAGGGAAAAGGACAGGGGAGTATATGGTGATGGGGGGGGGGGGGCAAGTCCATTTCTTGTCCCTGGGCCCATTCCAAACTAGCTATGCCCCTAGTGTAAACACAGCCTCCACCCCCACTCCAGGTGCATTAAACTTACCATAGTTGCCTGGCTGTCATTCTGAGCCATGGCCATCGCAATGAAAAGACTCGAAGTTGCTGCAGAGAAGGCAATGAGTTCTGAAGAACGAGTGTCGAGCGCATGCTGCAAACCAGGACGAGCTGGGACAACACATGTCTGAATTTGGTGCGGGTAGGGCTTTTAAGGTGTCAGTGAGAGCGAGAGTGGAAAGAAGCAGTCGCTCCTTGGAACACTCTTGGCTCTTCATCTGTGACTATGCTGCTGGTGGGCCTGTACAACCTAATTGGCAGGATGCGGACATGTGGGTACACATTAGCCCGCGTTTGCCCACAGAGGGCTCCACATGCTCCAAGATCCTGCCATGAGTTGGGGCTGCATGTCTGGTGGTGGTGGTGGTGGTGGCGGCGGCCATCTGGCAGGTGGTCGAACACCTAATAAACAAGCAGGTGGAGCTATCATCTCATTTATTAACATGCCAAGTCATAAACTCACTGGGTGTCTGTGGGCAAATTATTGTCTCTAGTTTCATTTCCCCATTTGTAAAATTGAAGTAACAATGACTTGCCTCTGAGGATTGTTGTGAGGGTCAACTATATAAGGACTGTAAAGCACTTTGAACACTGGAAGTTCTATATAAATTGTAAAAAATAAAATAGACGGATGTAGGCACATGCCAAGTAGAACTGCAGGCACTCAGACTTTACTTGGAAACAAATCTACTCTATTCCCTGTATTGTTTTGAAAAGTTAAAGGTGTGATGAAACCAAAAGTAAGTGCCAAGCAGAGAGCAGAAGGTACAGTTACTTCAAATTAGTAAATGCTTCCATAATACAAAGAGTATAAACAATACTTGGCCTCTATTATAATATTTCAGCTCAGATCCTCAGCCACGCTGGCAGCTTTGCTACTTGGGCCTTCTTTTTAAGCCACATTTGTTCATTTTGTTTAACTTTTTTTTTCCAGGCCCTGACTATATCAAACAAAGATTTCAAGAAGGTGTGGAAGTTAAAGAAAACACTGAAGAAAAAGTTCCAGAAAAACCACCTTCCCCGAAAGAATCTCCTCATTTTTATCGAAAAGGCACTACACCCCCTGAGAGCCCGGAAGAAAGCCCAAGGCACAGTCCTCAGCTTCCTCTTGCACCTTCCCCTCAAAAACAAATGAAACGGCAAAACTCTGGCCCAGGAGCAAGACTCAGTCAAGAAAAAAAGAGTTTAGCTAGTGAGAATATAATAGCAGTAGTCAACAAGCCTCTGTATTCAAAATCCCCCATGAAGGAGGAGATAATGGTAAAACTTCAGACAAAGTTTTCAGCCCACCATAATCCCACCAGCAGAGAAAATGGAGAGCTGCATGATCATTATCATGGCTATTACGTAAAAACAAATCCAGCACTGTATCCACATGAGCTCAGGGAGGAAGATGAAGAAGCCAACCCGTCACCTTCAGCACTTGCACGGATACCTTCACCTCAGAAGCCAAGTCCCTCTAGATCTGTGACTATGCCTGATGCCAAAGAAAGCAAATTTGATCCAAAAATAAAGAAACCTGAACTTGCTGCACCAAAGAATCCAGTCAATAGTGAATACCATTCTTCAGTGGAAAACGAAGAAATAGAAATTCATTTGGTAAGTACTAGAGGTAGCTCCTTCTCTCTCACTGTTCCATAGGGTAAAGGTTTCCAGACTCTGAGTTTGGAAGCTCAGAGGGAGCCACACCATCAACAGGTCGGGTCACAGTTTCAAATGATGTAGGATATACTTTGCAAGTCTGCTGTCTGGGGTCACAGGATTATATTTGAGTCTCAAAATAGGAGTCACACAGGCAAAAATGTGGGGAATCGCTGCCATAGGGCTTAACTTTACAATCTGTCCTGGAAAAAGATAAATTCCTATCCATTGATATAATTGCAAGAAATTTAGGCCACTTGCACATGAGACAGGAGAGTGAGGGACTAGTGAACCGGAATCGTGCCAAGGGGAATTGCAGGAAGCTCTGCTAATTGTACATGGGATTTTTGCCTGTTTCTGGCGTAATTTCTCTCGCGGATTAGAGGCTGTGCCCTGTAATTCATGCAATTGCACCAGAAACAGGCTAAAACCCCACGCACACAAGCAGCATTTCCCTCAGTTCTACCTGATGTGATTTTGGCTCGTGCAATTCTCCCCGCCCCCCCACCCCATCTCATGTGCAAGCAGCCTTAAGCTCCATAATGCATTCGTTTTATTTCATACATTTGCAATGCAATACTTTTTCATTAATTTTCTTATCAAATGTTTGGCAGAGGTAGGGTGAAAACAGACAAGATGGTGGCCTGCATTGGCCTGCCCAGGCCTGGGACTCACCCGCTCGTGTGTTCCCACGCCACCAGATGTTGGGCAGCATATGCCCCAGGGCAGGTAGGTGGCTGAGCCAGGATGTGTCCTCCAGAAGATCCTGGGTGACCATCCTGGGCTAGTGTGAGCTCAGGCATCTGTTTGGCCCCACCTTGCTGGGTATAAATATTAGGAGCACTGGGATAATTAGCTGCATGCTCTGTTTGCCAGATGCATGAGGGCTGCTTCTAGGTAGCTAATGACAGTTATTGGACTAGCAGTTGACAAAATGATAGAATATATTATCATTTAGACCGATTAATCTTGTATAGCAGGTGTATACATAATGTGTCCTTGTGTATATATGGGCACTTTTCTAAGGGGCACAGGTGCATGGGGGGGATGGTTGGGTGGTGCGTGGGGGTATGTTCCCATGGACCCCCACTCACGAAGCATCTGACACTGGTGCCCATTGCTTCATGTATGGGTGATGGATGGAGGTGGAGCAAGGACGCATCTCCACATATGGCGTTCCCATGGATGCCCACCCATCCCCCCCGCGCCCGCTGCGGCATTCGAACAGATACCCACCCACCCACGTTTGGGGTGGGGGGTATCTGTTTGAAAAGGGCCTTAGTCTAACAGGAGACCTAACAAACCAAATACATTCCCGGTACAACTCCATTGACCAAAGGTGGTGAATTTAACACTAAATATCCATATCCATCTTTGGGTATTTTCAGACGTTACGAGATCGCTGTTCACCACACCGAATCACAGTGGATCCCGTGTGGTGGCAGTGATCTCGTGAACGTCTGTGTGACCCCCGCCAGATGTTCACCACAGTGATTTTCTGGTGGGGGTCACAGCTAACCACGGTTCTGACCCTGAGGCCGGCCTCAGGGCCAGAACCGTGGTTAGATTGGCCACAATTCAGGACAGGGCTGGCAGCGACAGCGATGCACATCTGCTTGCCAGCCCCATCCCCGGAATCAGGCCCCAACCACAGGACGAGGTCGGGCACAGCAGCCTCATTGGCCACTACACCCGCCCGTCTCCCCGTGGGCGGGCAGCCGAAGGAGCACGGGGGGCAGGGCGGGGCTGAGCAGTTGCGCTGCACAGCCCCGCCCCCTCCCTGATCCCCCTCAGATATCAGGCTGGCGCGTCTAAAGGACAGCCGAGAGGCCCGTCACATCTGAAATTACCCTTTGTAACGAAAAGGCTCTCAAACCTGGTAAAATGATACAAGCTGTAGAATCCACAACCTAGCTGGGCAATCTATTCCACTGCATAACTGTGCTCACATTAAGGAAGCTTTTCCTAATATTTAACCAGAATCTATTTTGGTGCAATTTAAGTCCATCCCCATATCCTATCTTCTGTGCCAGCGAAGAATAGCTCTTCTCTATCTTTTTTGTAGCAACCTTTTAGATATTTGAAAACTGCAGTTGTGTCCCCAAAAATTTCAAACTCTTCCAGCTTCTCCATTGAACAGCTATTAAAGGTTAGAGGGACATGTCGCAAGGATGACATCTCCATGCACGAAGGGAAAAAATAAAAAGCATTCATCAAGCCAGACTTACTCCTTCCCTATCCCACCACTCTTACTTCAGACTATTGCTCCAACCCACAAAGTGCTGCACAGGCACAAACCCCATTCACGTTGAGTATTAGGCTGTAAACTAGGATTGGGGACTGAAGGAGACCCTCATCTACTGAGGGAAGCTCCTATTTTGGAGAAACTTATTGTATTGTTTTCTCCAAGAGTAATGCTAGAGCCCAGATATGAACTTGCATACAAATCTATCCAATGATCAGAACTGGGATTGAAGAGGAATAAGAAGCAGATTCTGGAGGTACTTATTTATATAGTGGTTGATTTTCCCAATGTCAGGGGTAATGTGTACCATGAATGGGATAAATGTATTTGATTCTTAGCTAGAAAAGGACTAAGGCAGGCAATGGGCAACCCACCAGATTTTGGGGGGGGGGGGGGAAGAGAGAGAGAGAGAACATTGGTGCAGAATTAGAATTAATGCTGCCTGAAGATTTTTCTATCTTCACCATTACCTTTTCCACTTCAGAGAAATGTTTGTTCTCTCCGCTTTCCCTGAATAGAAATCATTAAACTTTAGGGGTATACAGATGGGACCCCATTCTTCTTTGTTTTTACATTTGTTTTTGTTTTTAAAAACCCATTCATTTGTGTGTTACAAAATGAATGGGTTTTTTAATGTAACAAAATTTGTAAAAAAAAATTAAAATATTTTTTAAAAATTCAAAATCATTGTGCATGCACAAAATGGCCACAGGACCATTCTGCACATGTGCGCGCTTCTCTGAAATGGTGGCGGCGATGGGAAACGGGCAGCCAGTCTACATGTGCACAGGGACCATTCTGTACATGCACAGAATGGCTGCCCTTTTCCAAAATGACAGCAATGCTGCCACCACCATTTTGGAAAGGAGCACGCATGCACAGAGCAGTCTGGCAGCCATTTTGCATGCACAATGGCTTGGTTTTTTAAATATATATATATATATATATTTTCTATACAAAAACAAATGAAAGCAAACAAATGTTTGCTTATTCATTCATTTTCAGGTCTTTAGTTACTAAAATGAATGGGGCTCCAATCTTTTTAGTAACTTATAAAACCATGGGCTCCATTTGTTTTAGTAACTTAAAATGTGAAAATTGCACACTCCTATTAAACTTAACTATTCACCCATCTAAGAACTACAAACCCTCTGGAGAGAACTCATATGAATTTTAATTAAGCAGCTGTTTATTCTAATGTTAATGAATGTCTAAAAGATTTATGCGTGTATATGGCCTCATGTTGGCCTAGTTAAGGTAGTATTGGTGAGTTTGCAAAGGCCAGAAACAAACCACAATACCGGAATGATTTTGATTTTTATCTGATTCCAAGAGCAGTACCATGTGCAGAGAATAAAATAGTATGGGGTATCTTCTCCTCCACTTTCCATTTAACCTGAATGGGAGTGGTCTGCCCTGCTATGAAGAATGTACCGTGGCCTGAGTCCTGCTTTCTGGCACAGAAAATTAATTGCTAATCCCTGTATATCCCAGCATTACTATTACTTTTCAGGGAAATAACTATATTCTGTCTCAAAATTAAAACCTCACTGCATGATTATTTGACTGTCTGAGGTTTATTGTTATATAAGAGCTTAAGGGGACAGTTCCCTGCAGCACTAAAGCTTTTCTGTTACAGCTACTTCATTGCACCTGTTCCAGTCAGTCATGGAAAGTACAGACTAATTTTGCCTTTTTCTATTTTAAGCTCCCGCAGGGCACTAAGGTCTTATTTACGATGTTTCATCTTAAGGCATTTAACACTCATAGCATAGGTGTCTAAAAAGAAAGCACTGGGGTCATGCTTTGATACCTAAAAATAGAACAATATCCCCTACAACTACAGTTTGATATTTTGAGATCAATCAAAAGGTTTCACAGTAGGTTCAAAGTTCACGTTAGCAGTTGAAATACAATACATACAACAGTGAGACTTGGCTGATCTCTGAGTTTGGCTTTCAACATAACATGCACTCACTAGATTAGAATCTAAAACTCACCACTCCAACCTGAGCTGTTCCATTATTCTAAACATAAGAGTCACAGACGTCCTTCACCTTAGATTTTTCCTAAACTGCTGCTTCTTTCTAAGGTTTTTACTGGAAGACTTTTTGTCACATACCATACTACCTCTCTTGCCTTCAAGGCTCTCCACTTTCTTTCAAGATAGGGCTAATATTCAGACACCAGCTAACAGATGAGTCAGCAGAATCATTCTCTATTTCCACAGATCATGGCATTATCCTTTACCACACAATAGTTTCAGCTACAGGCCCAAGCTGCTATTTAGCTAGTAAGTAAGTAAGTAACTATTTATTGGTTCGGCTTTCACCGTACACAATACAAAAGAAGCAGACAGCAAACACAACACATTTTAAAATGGGCTTCATACAAATACAATAATCTAAACTTACCCAGAATTCAAAGTTATTTTACCAAATTTATTCCCCCTATAAAAACCTAGCCCTATCAGGCTTACATAGCTAATACTTCACCTCAAGGGTGATAAAATCTTGCCCTTCTCAGGGCTTACATAGCAAATGCTCAGCCCTTATATAACAGAGCAGCATTTGTGGCTGAGATTTTCAAAGAAGCCCAAGGGAGTTATCCCAATCAACATCATTGGCATTTGCGCACCTAACTCACTTAGGCACCATTGAAAATCCCAGCCTCTATTTAGTCTCTCCACTGAGTGGGGGCTGTATTTTGATAAAAGCACACACAACAAGAATCTGTCCCCAATACAAACAGCTTAGAGTCTAATCAGACAATAGGAGAATAGTTGTGCTCTTCATCTTACAGATAGGTAAAGGATAGTAGTAGTAATTTATTCGGCTAGCTTTCACCATTGCCGCAACTGCATGTATATTACAATATAACAATATAAAAACTTAATATCGACAACCAATACTTATACCAAGACTACATCCATAGAAGCATTCCTAAAAATACCCCACACCAATTACTGGTCAAAGGAGCAAAGAAAATCATAAATCATACAAGGATAATGTCATGATTGTTCTGTGGAAATAGAGAATGATTCTGCTGACACATCTGTTAGCCAGGCTGGGAACTGAGGCACAGCGAGATAAAGGGAAATAATCAATGTCACTTAGTAGATCTCTGCCAAAGTAAGGAACTTGACTTCAGACCATTTGAATCCCAGTCCATTGTATAAACAACAATATTGTAAGCATTTCCCTCAGTTGCTTTTGCCTTCTCTTAAAGTATCTCCATTGATAAAGCATATTTCAGAAATGTCGGTGAAGCAGCCCATTGTGTTCTCTTGGGAAAGTTTGTTTAGCCAATATCCGGAAATCTTGACTCAGACTTTTATGCTGAATGCTTACTCAAGCAATATAAATTACAACTGAGTAAGGACTTCAGGATTTGGCTCTACCACATATAACAGGAACACTCCACCTACTTAGTCTGTTTTTAATGGGCAGGGCTACTTGAGACACCTTAAAGAGTGATTTTCAGAAAGTGCTGAGCCCTCACTTAAGTGGGGTATTTCCCAGAGAACTGATAGAATGACTGCACGCTAACGAGGATTAGCATAGTAATCCTCTTTAATGGGGATGCCTCCAGGTAATTAAGTAAGATTTGAAAAGTGACCAGTGCTGTAAATGCTCAACTTGAGACTTCTAAAAGAATCTGATTTCCAAAACTTCTGAGCCCTTGTATGGTTCATTAGCTGCTTTTAAAAATCTCAGTCCTGGTTTGTTTTGTTTCAGACTTATACAGGTCCTGTTTGCTTTTCTTACTAACATTTTATTTCAAAACCTTTAATTTGTGCAGAAGGAGAAAAGCTTCACCCCAGCTTTCTCTTGGCTGTGAGCAGGGACCCATGTTCATTGCATTTTTCCCGTTAGCAGCAATGGAGGAAATGCAGTTAACGCGGGTCCCTGGCTTTAAAGTTTTTTTCCTTATGTGTTTAACTCTACAAGTTGGGCCATCACACCAAGTATCTCTCCACTGCTGATTCCAGCTGTTAGGCAGGAAGTGAAATCCTCCTTCCAGTACAACTAGTGTGTCACCTCCCATCTACATGGTTACCCCACTTTGGGTAAGGCTACTACACCCTGCGTCCCCAGTCTTTTTTAAAAAAAGACGCAGGGCATAGCAGCCAGCTGCCTGCCCCAGGGCTGGATGAACATCTGGCAGGTGCTGGGCACACAAGCCACTGTATCATGTGGCAACTGCACCAAAACTGGGGTAAGGCTGCCCAAATCTCAGTACCATCTCAGGTGGTTGTACCACTAGTCAAAGATTTTAAAAGGGGAACCCAAGAATAGAGGCTTCCCATCTGTTAATATTCCATGATATTCATAAATGAGCATCAGTACAAATGAGATATTTGTCTGCCCTATTTAAAAAGCACCATTCAAAGCAGCTGTACATATCAGAAGCATAATCAGGATCATTGTTTATCTTCTTCATATAAAACTACAGAAATTATACAGTGCTCATAGCCTTCTCTTTTAGCCATGTGTTTAGATTGGGGTGTTTTTTCTCTTAATTTTTTTCATTGTTCTATGAAAAAAAGCTACCTCTGTGCTCAAAGTAAGGGAACTTTGCCATTCATTTAGAAGAGGAACAAGCCTGTTATTTAGGGGATATTTTGTACTAACGGCTATCACAGCTATTTTTGTGATCAAACCTGCCTGAGGGAGGAGCAGAGAGGGGAAAGGGAATGCCAGTAAGTATACCTCCAGAATGTATTATGTTTCACAAACTTACGTTATCTACTTTTAAAAGAAGTTGGAGCTTGAGAAGAAGCCTAAGATAGGGAGGAAGTGCTCTCCTCATTTGGAGTTTTGTATTGGTTGGTAGATCATTTTAAAACAAAAAGTATGTGAAGTTCCAAGTTATTTCTTTTTAAAACTTTTAGCATTGTTTTGCTTTGCACAATTGCATTTCCAAGAAAAACAACTTAACCTCAAATCAGTTAAACCAATGTGACACCCAATGTAATCTCACCAGCATTTACATCACCCATTGTAGTCAGACAAAGATGATATTTTAGTACAGCTGAATGCCAGAAGGAGTGAGTTAATGTTTTGCTTATCACGAGCAAAATCCATACCTTAAAATGATTATTAATCTTTCAAAGGAAGGTCAAAAATAAGGACACAGCAGGGTCAAACTCCATTTGCTATTGAGAGTTCATCTGGAAGCTGCTTTAATGTTCAGGTTTATTCAGTATCATCTTTTCTTTAAAATGTAATCAAAATCCATTTTATTTTATTTTCAGGGTCCTAACTCAGTCATGATTGCCTTGGTAATGCTGTTGAATATTGGTTTAGCCATTCTTTATGTCCATTTTCTAACTTGATTGGAATTAGGAAAGGTAAGAAAGGTCTTGTTTTCATGTAAGATTACCATATCCACCTCAGTTTAAGCTTCCCCAGTTCAAATTATAAAGATTTACTTGCAAACTTTTTATGTTCCCTACTTTAATTTTAGCTATGCCTGAATGTGATTCAGCATAGTTACTTAACGATATAACTGTTTTGACCCTTCAGTGAAGTCATGACAACTAGTGGCGTTAGCCCACAATTCTCTGCAGTTGTGTCATCAACCTTTTAAATGGCACGAGTCATACTCAGACACAGGGAAGGAGGCTTGGAATTAGGATGGGACGCGAGAGAGATGAAACTTGGAAAATTCAGCCAGGGGGGCTGATCAGTTCCTCTGCTGATGATTTGTGGCTTTGGGGTCCTCTGAAAGCTGAAGCAAGCAGCCATGTTGGAAAACACACACACCAAATCTGCTGAAGCAGCCCAACTGATGATGTGCGTTGGCTACTCAATCTGTTCCAGCAGAGTGTGACTAAAGTGGAAATGTATGGAGCTGCACTTTTTGTTGATGGAAGCTAACAGCTGCCTTACTATTTTACCGTCTGATGTTTTTAGTGGGGAGATTGGAAAACCACTGCCAGAGGAATGTGGTCAGAGGATTCAGTTGCTGTGGAAGTGATTTCAGCGTTCACTCCTATCTCATTAGAAGAAATAGTTAGCAGCATCACTCACCAGTCTTATTCCATTACCTGCTGCTTTAAACATCTCCTGCAGTGTTCTGGGAGATTGAATTTGATTTGCTTGTGCATGATTATTCGCTGTTTATTTAAACCTGATGTATAGCTGTAATACAGTATGTAGTTCAGCCTGGGGAAATTTACTAGCATCAGAAACAATATATTTTTTTATTTAAAAAATAAATTCTTGATACTCATTCTCCTAAACCTGTAAAGTTGGTTTACTTTAAGGCTTAGCAGGTAATATACTATAATGACAATGTTTTAAGCCATCATTTTTATATCTTCCTAAAATGATCAAATGCTTGTCTCAAGAGCAAGCAGAATTATTCACACTCTGGTGAGAAGGCAGCACACATGCGTTGGACAAGAGAGGTGGAACAGCCTGCGAAATAAAAGACAAGTTTTGCATGTTTTTTCTGATTCAAGTCTGGTGGAAATCAGTGATCTGAATGATATTTCATTGCTGAAACATTTTAACAGCAGTTATGATAAAGTCTTGTCTGAGTACACATTAATGCCACTGAAAGTTAAGTATGGTAACACTTGTAATAAAGGATTATTTTTTTAATAGCAGGCTTTGTGTTGAATACATTCAGATAGAGCGTTTAGATCTGTAAAGATGAATGACTATCAATTTGATGCCTTTAAATGTTTCTAAAGTCCATATGTAATTTTACCTCAGTTTAAAAAAAAAAAAAAAAAAAGCCTCAATTTTCAGTTTGAAAATTTGTCTTAATTAGTTTTACTGTCCTATGTTAATATGATGTGTTTAGCACTTCTTTTACGTGCCATTACACTGTAATTACTGTATCCTATATTACTCAAAAGCATGCTTATTTACTTACAGAAACTGTATGTGGTGTACTGATCATTTTGAAAGTAAATATTTAATTTAAAACAAAAAGAAAAGGGCTTGGATTATGGTTTAGTTCCTCTCTACTAGAAAAGATTTAATACTTTTTAGGTTTCAAATTTGTTTGTAAACTTTCTAATTGTTTGCATGGTTTAATGAAAATGCTACTTAATGTCACTAGCTACCTTTTTAAGGTGACAAAGTAAACTAGGCGTGGTGGGCTGATGTGTTTTGTAGCTTGAAACAGCTAAATGTGGGGCAGTAACACAGTGGTGTTTTTTGCAGAAGTATTTTGAGAATCCTGTATTTTGACCAGTGTGGAATAAAGAAGAAAGCAGAAAAAGAGCAAATGAAAATAAAACAACTTGTATATTTATCTGGAAAAATGAAAATCATGTTTTATGTTTAGGAAAATAATTTTTAAATGAGAACAAGTGTTTAAAAGTTAGTGTGTAAGCCTTGATGTAATAGATGACATATTATTTCCTATCCCCAGTCTACCCCTATATCTCCTATAAAGGGAGCTAATTTTTTAACTGACATATTTAATTCTTATTAAATGTTTGTTTAAAATATTTTATGCTCTGGAAATAATGAACAGACAGCTTCTGAAAACATTTATAAATTTAAGCATGTTTGGTTCCATTTATAAATATGTATGATTTATAAGCTTTTTTTAAAAAAATAAAGCTCAAAACATAAATTGCTAGTATTTTTCTAAAACGTGCACAGCTGTATTTTACATGAAAGGCTATTTATAATTGGTTGTTATACTGTACACTACATTTTGGACAGCACAGGAAACCTGCCAATGTACTTAATAATGTCACTTTGTCTATTTAAAATTTCTTGCTGTGGAAACTCTTTATGAGTTTTTCTATTTATAATTCTTGATCCCAAAGTGTATAATGTACAGTTTGCACAACTGTATTTGCTCTAATAAAAAGAAGTTGATTACTAATTGAGTTGTAGGTGTTTTTTCTTTTTATGTAAACAGCTGTACTACATTTTTTCCAGGAAAATATATCTGTTCCACTTTCAGCAAATCTTCCTCTACTAGGAGGAAGAATGTGTAGTAGCAAAGTGGTAGATGTTAAGATCCTAAGTGGTGGTCTTTCCTTATACAGCTAGTTTCAGATTCACTGTCATGAATAATACTGCCATTAAATGAATGGGCAATTCATCCTTTGTTTATCAATAAGTTGGCTGGTTGTCTCTCATCAGCAATTTTGGTACACCTGTTCAGGAAGTTAAAAATTTTACTCGTTTCCAGAGACTTTACAAAGTTTCTATGGCCACTGAGACAAACTCTACATTTCCTAATGTAGGAATTGGCCGTTGGACAGCAATCAAGGTGTAAGCCAGACATCTTGGTTCACATCAGCCGCACTGTAGACTGCTTACAATTAAACCCTACAATTACAATCTTTGTCTCTTTCCCCCTCTCATAGAGGAATCAGCACATAACCCTTAACCACCCCATGCAACCAACCCTCTCACACAGGGGTCAGGGCATAACCTTTAACCCCTCCCCCCCAGTATTCAGCTCCTCCCTCTCTCAAAGGGGTAAGGGCATAACCCTCCACTCTTCCCCATCAAAACCCGATACCCCCCCTCCCAGAGGTCCAAACACATTCCATACTTCCCCCCCCCACCTGCACCCCTTTAAAATAATGAACAGCATCGTTCATTATTTTAAAGGGGTGCAGGTGGGGGGGGGGAGTGTGGAATGTGTTTGGACCTCTGTGAGGGGGGGTATCGGGTTTTGATGGGGAAGAGTGGAGGGTTATGCCCTTACCCCTTTGTGAGAGGGAGGAGCTGAATACTGGGGGGGAGGGGTTAAAGGTTATGCCCTGACCCCTGTGTGAGAGGGTTGGTTGCATGGGGTGGTTAAGGGTTATGTGCTGATCCCTCTATGAGAGGGGGAAAGAGACAAAGATTGTAATTGTAGGGTGTTTTGAGACATGACGCTAGCCCCAGTTTAACCACACTCTAACCACATTTGAATGTTTCTTGTGCATGTTGCAGGGCTGTATTGGCACCCTATGCAGCCCTGCAGCATGCATAAGAAATGTTCATATGTGGTTAAAGTGTGGATAAACGGGTTAGCATCATGTCTGAAAACACCCATAATTGGGTTTTTAATTTCCTGTCATTTTTGAATTTCTGTATTTTTATGTGAAGATTATTTTTTTTTCTGTTTTGTAGCCACTCTGAGTCCCTTGGGAGATGAAAAGGATACAAATCCAAAAACAATAACAGTAAGTCAATACAGAGTATGGCTCTCTGTCTAAATCCAGTTCCAATTACTGCCAATTGGTACTGAGTCTCTAATGTTCAGTCGGAAAAGAGAGCAAGCAGGGCCTATAGGAACTCCCTTCAATAGAAATACTTATTTCTGGAGTGTTTACTCCTGTCCGCATTTTGCACTAAATGCTGCCAAAGTAAATGACTGTTGCGATTTTTCTTACAGATCTGGAACACATGTATTTTCTGCAAAATAGAAAATTACCCACAAGAGATGATTAGGCTGTATGATAAATGATTTTGACATTAGTCTGAATGCACTGTAACAAGCCTGCAGGTATTCACTACTACGTACAGCCATGTTGACATCCATAGTTACTCTACATTAATGAGACAAGTTAGCGAAGTACATAAAAATGGTTCTGACAATAGCTCATTAGAATGATACATATAAAAAAAGATGTCAAGGTGCAGTGTCTTTATGACAGATGGTTACACAGTAAACAAGGAGCAAATGGCGGAATGAAGGTTAAACTTCCTTAAGGTTTTGCGTTTCCAAAGTCTCTGGTTTGAATATTCACAGGAAAATGAAAAACAAACTGCTAAGCAAAAAAAGGCATGTGTAGAAATGTCAATAAACTAACTGAAATGTCAGCATTCTGTCCCGGGCGTTCTGCTGTGGGTGAAAAAAGCAGGAGTAGTCCGCAAGCCACAGTAGCCTGTGAGTCACCTGCCCATCAGTTCCACGGCCCCCTGGCTGCGACAGCTGTGTCAGCCAGAGAAGGTTGGTGACACAATGCAGGCTACTGTTGCCCCACCCGCACTAACGTCGGCCCACGCAGCCCCACTATGAGGCAAGGTCTGAGGATCAGACCATGAGGAGCGTGCTCACCCTGACCGCCAAACAGTTGATTGTGGGAGCCTGGAGGAGCACTCTCACCCTGACCATCAGCTGATAGGTTAGAGGAGGTTCCTCTGCTCCTCCCCCCTTCGATCAGCTGGTTGGTGGCAGCTCCTCCCAGGGGCTGCTTCTGCTGCACAGGAGGGATCCACCCAGATTCCCCTCGGGCTGCTTGTTTGGACTGGCCTTCCTGACAGCCCGCATTGTCCCTTTATGGCCCCTGAGGTCAGTTGGAGGCAGGTGCCATCTCCCTGTGATGTTTTTACAACAAGGGAGTGCAGGGAGGTGTTCTCAGTTGCTGCCCCACAATTATGGAACTCCCTTCCCTTGAAGGTCTGCCTAACTCCAAGCTTGTTCAGCTTCTGGAAACAATATAAGACCTTTTTATTTAGCCAGGCATTTGGCAGGCAAGAATAGGGTGGGATGGAATTGCATGGGAGGGTGTCAGGGTGGGTTGTGTGGGGGCATTAGGTTTTTTTATTGATTTTTAATGGTTTTTTGTTCCTGGTTTTTTGTTATTGTAAGCCACCTGGAGCCTCTGCAGGAAGGATGGCATAGAAATGTGACTAAATAATAATAATAATTATGGCGGCTGCGGTGGCCCTCCCTAGTTGGTCCTTTTCACACAGACACTGGGTATTTTCAGACGTTACGAGATCACGTTCAACCACAGTGAATCCCCACATGGTGATCATGATCCCGTAATACCTGTTGGGGGGAACAGAAGTGTCCCCCCCCCCCCCAGATGTTCACCCACGTGAATCACAGGAGAATCACATTCAACACGACTCTTTATCCTGCTGAGCCACTATTCCTATACCTACGATCGGTTTACCCTTATCCTTGCAACATCGACCTGCCTGCTGTCATTCTCATCGTAACCAAGCCAAGTACGTGCACTTGAGACCTCGCATCTTCATGAATGTTAGACCCCTTGTCTCTCCCTCTGTTCCCCTTCC
>QEPC01004523.1:1487711-1534526 GCA_003113815.1 Sphenodon punctatus
TGTTGGTCCCGGCGGGGAATCATTAGGGTGTTTCCGTGGCGGGGTGAATTGAGCCCCGTCACATCTGAAAATGCCCACTCTTAACACCAATAAAATAGGGCTGCAGGTGTGCGCTATGGGTGCCCTGCAACATGTATAATAAAATATAACACCCATTTTATCGGTGTTATAGTGTCTGTGTGAAAAGAGCCTTTGTTTTCACGAAGTGTTTCAGTCCTGGTCCTTTTTAAAAAAAAAATTAAAAATAACCAGAAGCAGAGTCCCCCAAACAGCATGTTGATAAAGGGAGGGAGGGAGGGGCATTCTCCATAAAAACAGTCCTTAATAGGAATAGTTATTTCCTGCTACCGCATTGAGGGGATTCAGATTGGGATTTTACCTTTATTTTTCCTTGCAAATGAAAAAATACTCTTATGAGAAAAATCTTGGAGGCACAACCCCGACTGAGCTATAGGCCTGTTTTTAGAGACTTATACTATCAGCCTGGGGATGATGAACCTTCGACCTGGGAACCAAATACAGCCCACAGCTAGTTTTCATTTTCAAGTTCCTGGATCTGGTCCCTGGATCCAGTTCCTACCCCAAGGTGCTGAAACCCTGAGCTCGGGCAAAGGGAGCAGAGATGAGGACATGCCCACAAGGATAGGGGACAGATCCATGATCTGCACCTTCCTTTTCCTGAATGTCTGGCTTACGCACCCTTGCTCCCAACGTCGATGTGGCTCTTGGAGCTTGTACAAATTTTCAAAGTGGCCCCTGGGAGGAAGAGGATTCCCCACCCCTGCTGTCTGTCCAAAGCAGTGAAACAAGCAAGTTGTATTTTAAAAAACTAAAAATGAGCAAAGTTTGGAAATAGGACTGGTACAAATTGAATTTTCTAACACTAATAAACATGTAAAGAGTCAACAAGGCTTATGGGAAAGTCAGGTTTGCATGACACCAAGCTAAAGATTGCTAAAAATGAGAGAAAATGTATTGAGTAGAAATCTCACCAATTTATTAGTTCATTTTAAATGGAATGAGATTACTTCTCCATTTTGACATTGTTTATCAAACAGGTGGGCTTATTGGGACATTGTTTATCAAAAAGGGATAAATAGGGCTTGAGTACATTTTATGGGTAGGATTATAGGGAATGGAGTAAGTTTGAGGGATGGGATGTGTGTTTATATTTTTAGATTTTACTGTTGTTTTTTTTAAATGGATTGTGAACTGCCCTGAGCCTTGTGGAAAGGGTGGCATATAAATTCAAAAAATAAAATAAAGGACTAAACTGTCTAGTCATGGCTGCTGCTGCCCGCATTTTCTCCCAAGACACCATTGGGTCTTCATTATCCTGACCAGATTGAATGACAAAGGGAACCAGAGGACATTGCCATGTCCATTGCTTCTCTTCAATCCTGAATGCTACCTATGATTTGGTCATAAGCTCCATACCCTCCAACATTTGATGGAGAGAGATAGGTACACTTCAAGTCACTCCTAATTTGCATAGATTTGCATTTGTTTATGAAAGTTTCTAATAATACACTGACTAACTTTAAGGCTGAGCTAGGGGAAAGGATATATGTACGAGAGGTTCTATGTACACATATGTTTGTATGTACAGGACTGATGATTCAAGTTACAACTCATTCTATTAAAAAGTCAAAATTCACAAGTGTGTGCATTGACTTTCACTCTAACGTTTTAGTTTTAAAGACACAGAGGATCCCAGATGGAAGCAATGATGTTCTATTCAACATGTTAAAGAATCATCTCCCACAAAACACACTCATGCCCTTAACACATGTGGGTTTGGGGGTTTTGGGGGAGGGGGTTTGTTTTTGTCTTGTTCCCAAGCACGCAGCCCCCTCCTGCGTGGGTGTCACCTTTTTTGGCTGCTTTTAGACGTGCATGATGAACACGCTGCACAAAATCACACTGCATGTAAATATGCCGCATGTGGAATTTAGACGTGACATTTTGTGCATTAAAGCCAGTCTTGTATTCTTTTAAAGCCATTAATTAAATAACTCGACATCGAGGTATTTAATTTGTGGCTTTAAAAAAACGCACAACTGGGTTTAACGCACGAAATGTCACGTCTAAATCCGCACGCAGCATATTTACACGCAGCGTGATTTTATGCAGCGTGTTCATCGTGCACGTCTAAAAGCAGCCTTTGTTCTTTGATAGCCATGCTTATCCCAAGTTAAAGTGAGAAAGGGTGCTCCAGTCTCCCCAAAAATGAATAAACATGAGAGTCACAGTTTTCTTTCCTGCTGGATTAGTGAGAGTGTTAATGAACCCTCCTTTGTCTACTGACCCAGGTACAAACCTTACTGGGCTCCCTGCACTGTACAAGATAAGAAAACCCATTACTGTACTAGGCAAAAAGGTATTATTGAAAGGTATGAAGCTTCTACTCATACTCTCCTTGTAGCGTGTCACTTTCTTTCCTTGTCTCTGGGTGTCTTTAGACATATCGCTGTTCTGTGTTCTGAAACACAGTGTCCTACCGTTACAGCGTTTAGACAGACCGTCAACACCGCGTTCACCCCAAACACTGGAAGTGAACAACTGCCAGATCTTGACAGTTTAATCACTCAGTGTTTGGGGTGAACGCGGTGTTGACAGTATGTCTAAACGCTGTAACGGTAGGACACTGCGTTTCAGAACACGGAACAGCGTTATGTCTAAAGACACCCTTTATCTCTCTTTTTCTGCCTTCAATATAGCATGAGCCTAGCTTCCTTGCTAGCATTTTGCGGTACTGTCGTTTGCTTGCCTCTCTGGACACAGGCTTACAGTAGTGGTGCAAACAGTTTGCCAGGTGTCAAGCTGGGGCATAGCTAGGTTAGAACAGGCCCATATGCAAGAAATTGAGTCCCCCCCCCCCCCCAATTCTTTCTCCTGCCTCACCTTCCATCTTTCCCCCAGCACCTCTCCGTCCCTCCGCTTGCTGCACCTGAGCCCTGAAGGCTGACTCAGCCTGCCTCGTGCTGCTGCCACCGGTGCTTGCTCTGTCCTGCACTGCCTGCCAGGCGAGTCCCACGTGCTGCAGGGGCTTCCACTTCCACCTCGCCAGACAGGATTCATGCCCCCCACTCTTGAGCCCTGGGACAAATGTCCTTCCTGTCCCTATGTTAACCACACCCCTGGGTGTCAGAGTGGCTAAGAGACACAAAGCTGCCTTTGCTATTCTCTCGCCTGCGTGTCTTGTTTCTTTTAAAGGGGAAAAGAATTGGACAAAAGCAACTCAGGACCATGAAAGTGAACTGTCTTTTTCCCAGGACAGTTAATACACTCAAGAACCATCAAACAGACCTATTTCAACCCTATAAAAATACAATTGCTAAAGGGAAAGGGATAGGTAAAACGGTTCTAATAAACGCCTTAATTTTTTTAAGTGACTTTTTACTTCTCTTTCCAGTGGGTTGGTAAAAGGTTAAAAAGATGTGATGGGCCTTGTTACAATGTGAGTTTTCCATGGTGATCGAGCAAGCTACTGTCTCTGCTCAAAACATAGGAGGAATTGTTAACTGCTTAATGTAGTTACAAGGTTATATTAACTTTTTGTCGTTTGGCCTCCTTCACATAGTTAAAAACAACAGGCTTCTTGGCAGTGTTCATGCAAATTAAAAACTATAGCAAAGCTTCAAAAATGGGAAACTCGGGTGGAAAACCTTTAGTTTGTTACATTCCTGAAACTAGACCCAAGTAAATGCTGGTCCTGTAGGATAGAGGAAACATTTCACACCTACTTTTGGTTCTGGACCTTCAAACTGAGCTGGGAGAGAACCCAATAATTCAGTTGCCCAGACTTCCTATCTTCCAGTTAGGTATAAACATGCACCCCATCATTCCAGTAGTTCAAATGTCCTTACATATTAAGCATTCTGCTCACATTCTGCTTAAATTCTGGTGGAATTTAAGTTGCTTCTTTGGAAACTATACATACTTCTGTGAGCAGTCCCTTTCCCCATATTCTTTAGGAATGCAGTCTGTGCTATTCTCTGTGTCTTTATCTCTACATTCAAATAGATACTAAATTCACTCACTGCATCTCGTATTAGAAATGTCAATAGCTAAGCCATCTCTTCACGTTGCGTGACATAAAGGCCTATTATAGCTAGAGCTTTCATGAAGCAGCTGATTTACTCTCAGTGAATCTTTGAGGAAAAGCTAATACCATTTGTATCATCATGAGCGCCACTACAAATTTCCTTGATAAGATCATGAAAAAGAATGGATAGATTCCTGCAGCAGCTGACTCAAGCCTGAAAGAGTAAGGAGTCCTCTGGGAGTTCTTCATTTACTATGAGCTGTGTGGTGTGATCATTATTTTAGGACTTGATATATGGGCACATGACCTCCGAGGAGTGGGGGATACTGTGTGCTGCAAAATTCATTTGTGCTTTCAAGATTGAGTTCCTACAGTCTTCCATCTATCCCCTATGATCCCTTGTGAAGAGTGCATGGAATGACTAACCAGGCAGCCAAGTGAAAATCAGAGATCCTGGTACCATTTAGTCTTTATTATTGGTACAAGTAACTATTGTGTAAATTAGAAGGAAACAACAAATACAGGAGCGAGAACAATTTTCTGCCTCCTTTGGACTGGCTTTGTTTCAAGCCAATTAATGCAGAGAAAGCAGATGACATCACTACAGTTTATGGGAACTTTCCTTTGGTTTCTCTTCACACAGGGTGAAAACAAACAAGAAGGGGGTGAGCTGGATCCCCGGGTTGGCCACTGCAGCCACCCCTCCATGAGCTGGCTGGGAGGGCAGTTCAAATGAGCAGCCTCCCTTCCCCCCCAGAATCCAGACAGGGGTATTGCCTTCATAATTCCCTCCACACCACAGGTTGGACAGGGAGCCACCCATATGGGACAGGATCCCCAGACTCCTACTGCCCAGCAAGATCGGACCTCTGGGAGGAGCTGTCGCCAAACAGCTGAATAGGGGGGCAGGGAAGGTGTGCATGCCAAACAGCTGATCAGGGTAACCCAGAGACATGCCCTACTCCAGCCTGGGTGCATGTGCCAAACAGCTGATGGAGAAGTGGCCCAGAGATGTGCACTCAGCCCAGGTGCACGTGCCAAACAGCCGATGGGGATATCCAAGGAGGCAGAAAATTGTTTCTGCTGTATTTGTTGCTTCCTTCTAATCTACACAATAATTACAAGTGGCAAGGATACTAAATGGTACCAGGATCTCTGATTCTCACTCGACTATCTCGTTCTTCCCCCCATGCATGCTCCTCCAGGCCATCCCAATCAGCTGTTTGGCAGCTCAGGTGTGTGGGTTCCTCCGGGCTCAATCCTTGTACCTCACCTCACAGCCAGGTTGGGCAGAGACTAACAGATGGGAGAGTGCGCATTAGCCCAGACTAGGTCGACTGGCCGAGCCTTAGCATGGGCTTCATTGCCAACTTTCTCTGGTGACTCAGATGGACTTCTCCAAAACATTTTTGTTTTAATAGGGGTGCGCATGCATCAGGGCATTTTTCATTATTAAAATGTGTCATTTTCGTTAATAAGGAAATGTTTTTCATTATTGTTGTCGGTATCGGTACCGATTTCAAACAAAGATTTTATTTTGGTATCAGTATCGATTTTGTGTGCCAGTGAAGAATTATTGTCAGAAGTTGAACTTCCCCTTCTCATTGTGATACAGAAAGAACTGCACACAATAGTATATACTGTAAACAATATGTAATTTTATGTCCATAATATATACAGAATCATAAACCTACCTATGTATAATACAAAATGTTCCTATCCTATAATCCTAATATATATAATAAAACAGCCTAGTATCTAAATATCTATTCTATATATATACACAGCTAATATCTATACCTATATAATATATGGATGAGGGAAACAGACAGGGGAAGGGAAAAGGAAAACTCCGTGGTATAGCCATTATCTCTAATATCTCTCTCTATCTCAATATATATGTGTGTGTACCTAAGGAATAAGGATTGGGAGGTAGGGAATGGAATAAGGGAGATAAATGGGAGGATATCTAGTGCAAGCACCAGCAGCTTCTGCAAATGCTCCCTGACAAGCAAGCAGAGTGAAGCAGCCCAGCCCTACAATATTAAGGGTTGCAGTGTCCTCCACCAGAGCCCTCCTGATTGGTTCTGGGAGGCAAAGGCATTGAGGAATCACAACGTGCCATTCAACTGCTGGGATCTCCTTGCGCTGCTCATTGGCCAGAGAGACATCCATCAGGTCCTTCCCCTCCCAGTTCAAGAGTTGAACACTGTTTCTGACTCCGAGATGTCTGTTCACTCCTCCCCTCTCCACATTTCCCTCCAAAAAACACCTGCCAGGCAATAACGAAATCAATAACAACTTTTGTTATCGTTATTGATTTTGTCATTATTTTTGTCATTTTCATTATTGCTATAACAAAAACGACAATTTTCATTATTGTTATAATGAAAACAGCATGCACATCCCTGTTTTTATTGGTTTTGTATTGTATTTTCAAATGTTTTATATCATTTTATACTGTATGTTCTTTTGTAAGCCTCCTTGAGCTGCCGGAGGCAGAGACAGGCGGAGTAAAAGTGAATGAAATAAGAAATAATAATAACTGTATTATGCTGTATTATCAACTTTTCCACAAGCTTTGGTTAAGGCTTCATTATTGGAGTTGATTTGGACACATGGCATGGAATTTTCACCTTCTCCAAAAACAATGCATACGAGTCACAGCTATCAAAATGCAGAACAAGACATCCCCCTCCCCACTTGCATTGGCGTTACGAAACAGGAAGACTTGGGCCCATTTCACACAAAACGCCCCCCCCCCCCATGCCCACATGTGCGAACGGGTGGGAGGTGCGTGTTCCCTCCCACACTTCACCCATCTCCCATGCACAAAGTCATTGGCCAAAACGGTGATGCAGCTCTGTGCATGGAGGTGGGTGGAGATGGGTGTGTGTCCGTGTAAGGACCGCCCACACACTGCACACCCACTGCGATGCACACCCATCCCACCTGAACAATGGCCTATCTGAAAAGGGCCTATGTGGTGCATAGGAGTAAGGAGGGAATGTGAGGGGTGGGGATTGTTGGGAGGTGAAGATGGAGAATGCTGAGGCACGTATAGGGGTAATGATGGGGAGGTATGATGTTTTTATGTCACTTTTGCATCTCTTTTTAAAGATGATGTGAGCCACCCTGAGCCTTCAGGGATAGCATGGGGTATAAATAAATAATAACAATTACAATTTCTGTTAAAATAGATATTTTGGCAACCAGCCAGTTAAGGGAAATATTCAGTGGAATTGGCATTTACATCTGTTTGTCAACCTCCAGGAGGTGCTAAGAGAAGGAAGAGAAGTTTAGGGGGATTTGGGGAAAGTCAGTTGACAGGGAATAAATTTGGGTGCTAAAGGGGCAGGACTCTTTGGTGAGTCTGTGATAATTTGGAGTGTAGGAAGGGGAGAGGCTGCTAGGGAGACTCTCAGGAAGAAGACTGGCTTTAGAACAAGAGACTAGGAAGACCTTCAAATAGCCAGAAAAATGGCAGACTAAGGAAAGATGGGAGAAAGATTGTGCAAAGAAGAGTGGCTCTTGGAAGCAGGTTGTTTCTGGAAGCCTGGAGGAACAAAGTAAGGAAGATGAGCAACAGGAAGGACATCACCACCAAAGTAAGCATCAGGGGTCAAAAGGGATGGATAGGATTTGTGCTATTCCTGGGAGCAGGAAGGGTCATGATGCTGTGGAGGATTGTCTGCCCCTCCAAATGTGGAGGACAAAATAATTTGAGATCCATGTAATCTTTGAAATAATGAAAAAACAATTCTGAAAAATAAATGATTGAAAAGGCTTCATGTGACTCATTTTTAAATATAGGTGGAATATCCTAGCCCACAGCATGACAGTAATTATTTTCCTATAAGGAAGCTCAGTTCCATAATGCTACAAATACATTCTTCTGCATTTTGTTGTATCAAATCTGTCTGACTCCCAATGCTAATTTTTAGCAGACTCTGAAGCCACTGTGCGCAGATGGTCCCCTCCGTGCCTGGATCTGGGGAAGCTAAACTGGGCCTGCCTGTGATATTGCTGGCTTTTTAAATTTGGCAGATTGGTCATTAGCATCTTTTCTGCGCTTGATCAGTCAGCTTGTTGTTAAAGCAACCGCATGACTTGAGTTCCACAGAATGGAGTCAATAACGCAAACACAGATCGGGATAGTTTCTATTGATTGATTGCATAAATATGTTGTGAGAAAAATGTTTTAACCAAAGGGATTTTCCTGCTATTAATACACTCTGATAAAGCGCAAAAGAAAGGGGGGGGGGGGGGCAGGTTTAGGTTGGGCACAGCACAGAATGAGGATACATGATTGACACTTTCGACCAAATCAAGAGTTGAGCATCGAAGGGGAAGTAGTGATTGTCCGTAGTAGACTGTGGAACAGCCCAAAAGAAAGGGGGGGGGGGGGGCACAAGATCAGCACACATTTCCATAAATTAAAAAAGCTCTAACATACTGGTCTGTAAGATTTCTCCTATTTTCCTAACTCAGGAGACTATATCCATATATTCTTGGTTATCCTTTTTTGTATCAAATACAATAAACACTGTGTGAGCCTCTGTGAATCACACAAAGAGATTATATAATATTTGTAAACACAATCAATCAAATTTATTAGGCATAACCAGAGGTCATTGCTATAGTAGAACAAAATACAAAATATAGTAAACACAATCAAACATCTACTTGTTACAAAAATCCTACTCTCAAATTTGATTTTCCCTCTATCTGTTTCATCGTTTCTTTTTATATCCTTTATTTTTCAGGTGACTGACTCAAGGGAAGGTGATCTGTGGCCGTAGAGTTCCTTCAAATGCTGGAAGGGCTCCTATGGCAACATCACAATGATCATCTCTGCTGAAGATGAGACATTACCAGCCATCTACTAGCTATGACAAAGAAGCCCTGATAGAATACAGGGGGGAGAGGGCAAGTAAAGGGGGAAACCATCCCCACTTATTTCATCAATTTCCGCACGTATGGGAGTGGTAAACCAGCATCAGGTCTAAGCATCTCCTCCCAAGCTCCTTGTTATACTCCTGAAAGCAGGGATTGTATTTACCATCATTCTGAGCTATCTTTTATGAAGAAAGAAATACTCCATGCTACAAATGATACATGGTTTTATTTTAAGGTTTTAAAAGCACCAATCCAAGCATTTGTCTGAAGGTTAAAATATACAAGAGAAACTTTCCAGTGAGCAGAGCTTCTGCACTCATGCCTGCTCTCCATAGATAACACACCATACAAAAACCCAACCTGCACCACTCAGTCCAACCTTACATGCCTGACAGAAGAGAGGAGCCTTGTAGCATGCATTGCAGGTGCATAAATACAAATTCTGCTGGCCCAAAGGGGAGGACTGAGTCCCAAAGGCACCTCTTAGAGAAAAAACCCTCTAGCAGCTCCATTTGATTTCTCTGGGCCCAGTCTCATTAGCCAGTTCTCTCCCCCTCAGCCCCCCACCCAGGGTGGCATTGTGCAGTTTGCTAGCACAGCTACCCCTTCACATTGTACCCTCCCTACTGAGCAGGCAGCATGGAGAGTCTGGGTTTTCTATGAATGTGTCCCAGTCTCATGCAGGCAGAGCTGCACCGGCAGAGCCAGAGGCAGAGAATGAGTTGCCAACATGCCATGGCATACTGACGGCAGCACTATCTACACTCCCACATACACCCTCCAAACAGGCAGGCTTGTAAGATAAAACCAAATGATCCCCCACATGAGGAAGTCTAGGAGGAAAAACAATTGCCCTGTACACTACCCTCTGAGATCTCTCAGAAAGAAAAGAAGGGGAGTCACTAATGAACAACTCCACTTACCCTTGCTGGGGAGTATGATTGTGTCTTATAATGAAAAGTACTGACAGCAGCTAGTAATCCCAGAGAATCAGCATGAACACTTTGGCCGTTATTACACGGACAGAGGTGGGTGGTGCAGGGATGGGTGTTTAGCTGTGGTGGGTGGAGGCAGGTGTGTGTCCATGTAAATGGACACACACACTCCTACACCCATCGCCACCCACGGAGCCTCTACCGGTTTTCCGGAGGGCTTCGTGGGTGGAAATCGGTGTGCAATGGATGGTAGGAATGGGCGAACGCGTTCGGAAGTTCAGAGTTTGGCCCGATCTTGGCCTGTTCGGACAACCGAACACGAACACAAACGTGAACATACCGAACAAACTGAACGGCGAAATGACCGAACAGTTCGGTCAGTTCGGATCGCATTCGGGTGAGTTCAGGTGGCAAAAAAAGGTTCACTGAAAGGTCAAACATGACAGGGAGGTGTAGTCAGTCACTGAGGAGCAGACTTCCAGGCACCAGGGGTGGAGAGGCTTGCAAGAAACAAAACTAATTATCTGCCTCCCCCCTTCCCAACACCTTCTGAGCTAGTCACTGTTCCTGAACAGCAGGCATTGAGTAGGATTTTTAGATTGCTTTAAGTTTCATTTCAGTTTTGTACTGAAATGAAACATAAAAACTGAAACCTTGTGTTATGCATTTCACTGTACAGACTCATTGAGTATGTATGTATTTCACTACAGACTCCTCTTCTGTTTGTGATTCCCCCGCATCCCATATATATGGGATGTATATATATCCATATATATAGATAGATAGATAGATAGATAGGATGTAGGAGTTAGCTTAGTGATAGAGATAGCGTTAGTGATTTAGTTTTAGTGTTTGTAGGAATAGGTCTGGGTACTTATTAGATAATCCATTTAGTTCATAGCATTTAGAATAGTTAATAGCAGTTAGATTTAGTGTAGATAGATAGATATAATATTAGATAAAATAAATAAGTAAAAAAAAACCATATAAAAACAAAAAAACCAAATAAAAAACAAAAGAAAACCATATAAAATCCAATAAAAAACCAAAAAGTCATAAAAAACAAAAAAACACCCATAACAACATTTCCCGAACGGCCAAACCAAATAGCCAAACAGCCTAACCGAACGGCCGAACAGAACGGCCAAACAGAACAGCTGAACCCGAACTCGGTGAACTAGCTGAACTGACAAACCAAACACAGCCAAACCGAATGGCTGAACAGAACGGACGAAACAAATGCAGCCGAAACAAACGGCCGAACCCGAACCGTGATCTGTTCGCCCATCCCTAATGGATGGAGATGGGTGTTGCGTGGGAGCACGTATGCACCCCCACCCATCCCGCTCGGTGTTCACACAGGTGAACACTTAGCAGACACCCACCCACTGCCCGTATACACACACACACACACGCACAAACACCGAGCAGGGGGGGCATCCGTGTAAAAATGGCCCTTGGCTGTGATCCACATTTATTTATTTTTTTACAGTGAATCCAGAGTATATCCAATGAACCGCTACAGGCTTCAATGGGGCTACTCTGAAGTAAGTGGTTTTTGGATTACAACCCAAATCTTAATCCATTGCCAAAAGATCAGATTTCCAGATACTCTGATAATGAGAGCGAAATGGTGAAAGAGACAGAAGGTAAAAACAGACGTGACAGCATCTTGCTGTCACACTTTGGCCCAGATCTCACCTGCACATCTGTGCAGGCGCCACCAGATGTTGACCCAGGATTTCCCTGGGCCGTGCTCTGACCTCGGAAAACCTCCAAGATCACAGACCAGGCTAAAGCCCACCCAACTGGGCCAAAGCAGGTCACAGCAGTCTATCACAGCTGTTGGTGGGCTACCAACACAGCCCGGGACTGCAATGGCCAGCAGCCATGGTTGCCCATCATTGGCCACCATGGTTGCCCATCCTGGCAGGGGGTGAGACAATGGGCACTGCAGAGGAGTGGGACTGGGCTAGGCTGGCTGGCCACATGCTCATGCTTTTTTCCACCCTCTCCGGCACCCCAGCTGCACACACATTTATTTGGCATCCTGGATCAGACAATGTCCTCCACAGTCTCCCTCCCCGGACTGGGTCAAACCACCACCGAACAGCTGTCATGTGTGGTTTTACCCAGAGAGAGAGATCAACCACCCCTGGCTACGTATTTGCAATGTTAGATACTGAAAAACTTCAGCATAGCAAGCCCTAGGGAAACTTTTATTATATCTGAAGATTTGTTATCTTATTATTTATATATAAATTATTACAGTGCAGCCCTATCATAATGTGCATCATTATAGCATGAATTCTGTTATAACACAATGCCAGGCTTGGCTCCCAACATGTGTCATCAAAAATGCAGTACATTTTGTTCTTCAATTAAAATCCCAGTTCAGTTGTTCATTGCATCCAAAGAGTCCTCATTATAGCATGAATTTAGATAATACATGGTGTGAGGCATGGCTCCCAAATACTGCCTAATAATGAGGTTGTACTATACTTCTTATGTATTGTATACTGAAGTTGTACGCTGTGGAGAAGAGCACCTTGCTCCTGGTTGACCAGGAGTTTCCTCCCTTCCTTTCCCACGGCAGCACAAGACACAGCCCAGGCCTGGGAAATACTAAGACTGCTTTTAAACGAGGAGCGCTGAAGCGCCTCCTCAACGCCGCATTAAAGCAAAGCCGCCGGAAGTGATGTTCTCCCCGTTGCCGGCGGCAGCAGCGGCTGGCGACACGGGACTTTGGAGCGGCGCGTTCTTAAGCCAGATAATTGAAGTCTTAAGAACACGCCACTCCAAAGCCCCGTGTCTCCAGCCGCCGCCGGCAACTAATATTTTGCATAGAGTACCAGGAGTCAGTTGCTACATCTAACACCTAAAGGATATTTTCAATATTTCAAATATGCTTCTATCAAACTTGTTGACAAAGTGTTTTGCATTCATGAACAAAAGAAGAAGAAAAATCAAGGCTAACATCAAAATGTTGCCTCCTGCAATACAAAAACAGAAGTAAGATGTAGTTTTCATTCTTACAGTTTGCACATGAGACTACAGAACAAGAACTTGGCCTGCAGCCTGTTTCAGTACACCTATCAAGAATCCTGTGACAAGAGAAAATGTCCTGAGAAACTGACTGGCCAGTGACATTTGGAAACTACATGAATTGCACTTGCTGGGTGATAGAGACCAAGTACTGCAACGGATTGCCAATCAAAGGGTTCACCCGTAAAATGTATTACAGAAACTCCAGCTATTTAACAGGAAAACACTGGACCAAAAGTCAGAGTAACAGTGAACCGTTTTTAATATAACAAGGATTGAAATCAATACTTATTAACTTGGGAAGCTTCCCACATCAAAGCCAGTGTCCAGGCCTGTAAACACACTGTGGGTGATAGCGCTGCCCTCCTTGAACTGTTGTTGATGGTGATGATGATAGTAGGAACCCACTTTGCCTAAGGTCTTAGTCTTTGGGGGCATGGAGGCCAGTAGGGGCACTGTCCCTGGTGCCCTGGGACTGAAGCTACCACAGGGATACATTAAGTAGCCATCTGAAGTTGTGTATGCCTGTTCTTTCTTTTGCTGTGAAATCCACAAGATGCTTTCACTAGGGGTATGCACCAGGCCCCCATGTCGTTTTGTTTTTTGTTATTGTTTTGTTATTTAAAAATATTGTTTTCATTATTGTTATTAACAATGTCATTTTCGGTATCGTTGTCATTATTGGTATCAGTATAGTTTCAAATGAAGATTGTATTTTGGTATCGGTATAGTTATCAGTATAGATTCCAACAACATAATATATAATATTTATATTAAATTATATACTATAACATAATATATATAATAAAACAGACTAGCCTAAATACCTATATAATATTAACCAAAACTAAAAACTTAACAGTTTAAAAAAACCTTAAATGCACAAGAGTTTTCTTAAAATACAAAAAAAACCCACAAACTCAGTACAATTACAATTCAAAAAACCTTCCACTCCATGCATTGCCTTGTAAACCTTCTTTACAAGGCAACAACCTTCTGATCAGCACATGGGGAGGAGCTGTTTGTAAACAAACAGCCTTATCGCTCAGCCCAATGGTGTCCTTGTGTCCCACTGCTGCTGCTGCTGCTGCTGCTGCTGCTGGAGCGCTACTAGGACGGAGAGGAAGGGGAGGGATGGGGACAAGAGCCAGGGAGGGGAGGCAGAACAACTTATTGGGGGAGAAGCTGGCTGCAGCCTGCCGCCCAGCCATGCAACTGCGGGGCCCCAGCTAGCCGCGGCTTTGCCAGCTCAGGCCCCAGCAAGCTGTGCTGACTCCACTTGGGGTGGGGGGGGGGGGCAAGGCAAGCGAGGGCAGGGCCGCGGGGGCAGGTATGCTTGCCTTCCAGCACAGTGCACAAGCCAGGGGGAAGACTACAATAGTCAGTGTTTACAGAGTTTCGCTTCCCCGGCTCTCCGACAGGGGAGAGGAGCTCAAGTGCCCATGTGCAAGGCTGCAGAACTAATTTTTTCATCATTAATATCTCAGTTTTGACTGCACCAATCAGTATCATATTTCAGAAGCTGTTTTTATTGATCTCATGCGCAAATCCTGTGAAGTGTGGGGACTCAAACTCATCCAGGGAGAGGAGATATTAATGAATCAAAATTGTGAGGACACTGCATTTTGACCACAACTAATTAATGTTAAAACAGTCATAACATTTTATTTTCCTGATGGATCTTCTTCAAACTGTGCATATGATGGTCCTCACAACTTATAGCCATGGATAAATTTTCAGCAATGTAGCTCAAGTGCTTTCCTCAAAATTGGGGGTTCAGCAGTCCCCTGTTTATAATGGAGAGTGGTTGTGCATTTAAGTTTCAGGCAGCTATTGCTGCCTGAAAATATAATCTCTCTATATATCTACACAAGTAATATCTAGAGACAGGGGGAAGGGAAATGGAAAACTATCGATTATGTAATCAATTATCTATATAACTATTCTAATCTAATCTATATGTCTATAATATATATCTATATCTAAACTATATACAATGTACAGGGGGAGAAGGGCAGGGTAAGGGAGAAGTTAATATGCAGCATATGCGGAAGGAAAGGTATTGGTAATACATTGAGGGCTAGGGACGCAACCCGACAAGCAGAGCTCTCACAGAACTTGTCAGGTTGTAAACGCAACTTGTCAGGTTGTACGGTGTAAATGCAACCTGACAAGCAGAGCTCTCACAGACCAGAGAGAAAAAGCCTGGCCCTCCCATTATAAAGGGTTGCAGTGCCCTCCCCCAGAGCCCCCTGATTGGTTGTGGAAGGCAGCAGGCATTGAGCAATCACAGAGTGCTATGAGACTGCTGGGGCCTGCTTGCATTGCTCATTGGACAGCAATACATCCATCAGATACTGCTGAGCTGCTTGCCCCTCCCAACACAGGCACAGTTCAAGAGTTCAACCCTGTTTAGGGCTCCAAGATGCCTCTTCCCTCCTCCCATCTCCACATTTTTCCTCCAAAACCCAACTGCCATAGCATTAATAATAATGCCAATGATAGCGACATTGTTGTTTTCATTATCATTGTCGTTATTATTGATTGTCATTTTTGCTATTGCAATAATGATAACAAAAATGACAATTTTTGTTATCGTTGGGTATGTCTAGCCCATATTGAAATACATTCCGTGATAGTTCAATGAACAGCACATTGCTGTTATCCTGGTTTGAGAATATCTGGGATGAATATCAATCCCGTGATGCTTTTTGTCCCATCAATTCATCAATGTACAGAGCAGAGCCTGGGAGCAGAGTCAACTTGGAAAATAGCAGAGCAGATGTATGCAGAGAGAGAGATTCGATCCGATTTTTTTCTATCAGGGGGAGAGGAGCCTGTGGGCGCAGGTTGGCTGGGTGGAGAACCGTAGCCACTGGGGTCGTGATGGGATGAGGGAGTTATGGTCCCTATGGGGAATATGTTCAATCTGTGAGATTGAACAAAGCCAGCATAGGCAAAAACTCCTCTAAAAACAATTAGTACAAATTTATTTAAACTGCATAGAAAATGCACCCTAAAAGTTCCATAAGTTTAACACCAAAGAAGTATATCAGCAGCAATTGAAAAGGCTCTGCTTGTAAATAATTCTTTTCATATATAGGGAGAAGTCCTCAGAAAAATCTTCCAAAAAACTCCTGTTCTTTCAGTCCTCTATGTGTTTCTCTAACACCAGCTTCCTCAGGAGGATATAATAAACAAAATGCAAAATAGTACCAATAGGATGGAGAAATAAAATCTCTTAGAGAAACTAATATGCAACATGCTTTTTAAAAAAAAAAAAATCCATGGGCAAAAAAACTGCAAAAAAATTATCTTACTTACCATGAAGGTTTAGAGCTCAGAAAAATTTTCTCTAAGAAAATTTGAAGAGACCTCTTAAACAAAGGGTGCTGGAAAAAACAAACCCAAAAACCAGACTAAATAAACTCTCATTAAAAATCAAATAGTTAAAACAAAATAATTCTCTATATACCAAATGCTCCAGAGGTTCAGAAAAATGTTTTGTATAAGGAAATGTTTTCAGAAGGAAGCAAAATGCTTTACAGTCTTAAAAGGGAGTGAGCATATAAACCTTTTGTAAAAGTGGTGAGCCAATGAGCCCAATTAATGAAATGGCTTTCAGGTGTATGATAATAAGTTTAAGTAGAAAGCCCTTGTGACAAAACTTATCATATACCTGAAAGCCATTTCATTAATTTCAATAATATTTTAAAACAGCAAGTATATCCTTAGCATTCCAGTGATACTGAAATACGGGCTACAACTAATACTATCACTGATTTTATTATGGTAAATCTGAAACAATTCTATATTCCTTTCCCCTTTTTTTCCAAGTAAAGGATAAATGATCATCTAATACTTCCATGCAAAAGGAATAGATATGAAGCATTCACACCATTCAATCTGAGAAACTTCAAAGGACTTCACTTCCCTCCTCCTCATTAGTGATTTGAAGGGTATAATAATAATAGTTTAATAGCTTTCCTTTCATCTTTCTCTCTTTTTAATAAAACTCTTTGATTTTTTTCCAAAACATACAGGTTGTTTAAGGACACTGGGATGCTAGGCATTATTTCTCCTTAACTTTACAAGTTCTAGTCTTGTCAGGATCATATGACATCAAATTGAATACCAGTTCATTTAAAAAACTTCAAGTTGAATAAACTTGATTTGGCTTAGACCATTTCGTTAATAAATTTATCAGCTTCAACACAAAGGCAGCAGAAAATTTCAGTTTCTCTAAAGTAAATACAATAAAATCTCAATCTGACTAGATCTTAGGTATCACCATTGTAACCACTTCAAAACTGATAAAAAGATGGGGGTTTTCATTAAATTAACTCAATCAAATTAAGAATATCATTGGTGCTCTATACATAATGGTTATGCATAAAATTAATCTGGATTCAGCTAAATATTTTCAGGTTCTGTTTCAGGGGGTGAGAGAAAGAATCTGCAATACTGAGTGTGTTTTGTTTGCTTTTAAGGATAACATAATAAACGGAATACACCAAAATAAACAGAAGACATTAAAGGAAATTGGCCAAAATCAAAGCTGCAAGTATCTTCAGATGTATTGCTGAAGATCTATAAAATTAAAATAAACCTCTACACCAGAGGTTGCCAAACTGTGGGTAAGAGGACACAAAATAAGGTCATATCATTTGCAGATGGGGATCCCGAACAATATCTCGTATGTTGCACATGACTTTTTTATGTTTGGGGTCACCAAAGTATATTTAAGACAAACTGGGGTCACACAGGCAAAAGGGTTGGGAACCACTGCTCTACACAGACAGCAAATCCTGGAGAAACACCTCAATTCAGGACATGCTATCTTTAAAGGAGCTGTGAAAGAGAAATGCCTCACTGCTTCTGGGTATTAAAGACCTAGTCACAAGAACAGGAATATGTGCCCAAAATGTACATACAGTTCTAAACAGCTTTTATTCAAATCATTGGATTATTAATAATGTACCCATTAGTATTCACACTGAGTAAGAATACTCCACAGGTAGGGTGTCTTTAGATTGACGTGGGACTGACTACCCCCGGAGCTCCTCCATGGGAGCAACGGCATCCTCACATCTGCCCACACCCAAACTCGACTGAGTCCATTTTAAACAGACCCAGTAGCTGCCCCAGCCCACAGTCGGCCTGCACAGTCACCATAGAGTTGCAAGCGGATCGCCTGACACTCTAGGTTGCTGACTGAAACTCTATGGCATTTCTCCAAAGCAACCGCTGAGAGCTGCAGCTGCCATCCACCATGCAGACAGATTGCCAGCACCCCAGGATTGGCCGGCCCACTCCACTGGTGGTGCGTCACGATGTTCTGGAGCACCACAAGTGGGGCTGGTCCTATTCCACTAGTGCTCCGCCTCACAATCTGATGGCCCGCCTTCAGATGGATGGGCCACCAGGGGGAGGCGGAGTAGAACCGGGGCTGTGGTCCTTCTGTTTACATTCATTGTCCTACTGAAGTCATCGCCTTCTACCCATAGTACCCACCAATACCCAAACATATAATGCCCTAGCTACGTGCCCCTCCCACACTGCTTGCTGATGCTGTCCTTTCACTCAGTATCCCTTTCCCCCTTTAACTAAGCTAAGCACATGCACCTGCAACTTCTCAACTACATGACTGTGTCCCTGTCTCTTCCAGGTGGTGATCCCCTCACCCTTGTCTCCCCTTTTTCATCTTTCCTAGATTGTAAGCCCCTCAGGGTAGGGTCCTGTCTCTAATTATGACTGTACAGCACCAGGTACACTGCTGGTGCTATAGTAGTAATAATAAGTTCTCCTTCACTGCTACACTGATTAATTCTGTGCTGTAGTGTTTCCTACAAAATAGAGCCCAACATGTCACGATAGTCCTTAACATACGTTAGTAAGCATACCTCAATCAATGAAAGCAAGACAAGGTTGGCAACACAACAGCTTGTAGCCTATAATCCCATGCTTCAAAAGGAAGCTACAAGTTCAAAGTGATCACTATGGTGGTGATCCCTGCCAATGTGCAGTGGGCCCATTCCCTGAAGTAGTAGGATGTTCTTGTTGTTCATATAAATGTCTGTTGGGAAAAAAATCTGTTAGGAAAAAAAAAATCTGCTAAGTTTCTGTTGCCTCAAAGATATCTGGTCTCACATGTTAACTATTAGAGTATTAAATAATAAATGAAAAAGGTTTTTTATCACTTCTCAGGTAGGAATAGCTAGTATCAGATCATGGCAGATCTGGTATACTTGTTTAGGGCAATGAAATAACTACATTAAGGGTGGAGTCCTCCATTCATTAAAATCAGTGACTCAGCTCCCTTTAATGGTGGAGGTTTGCACCCTAAATATGTATAAATACAGATTCTCAGATTCTTCATAATGTGCCATTTCAGTGCTGGACAGGGGTGGGGTGGGGTGGGCACCTAGTCCATGGTACATTGGTGCACCCTTCAGCATTGGCTGTTGAATCAACCAATTCTCCCACCCAGCCTACTCACCCACCAAGCCTCTCTTCAGTGCTTAAAGGTTTGTAACTGGATGATTTTCATCCATTGTGAACAAATCAAAGGATGAACTTTCATCATTCCTGTTCAAGTGATACAATCACTGTAATACCATATTAATTAAACAAAGAAGAAATTATGTATATAAAGAGAATACAACAGCATCAGGAATAGAAATACGTCATCACAAGAAGGATAAAATAGACTCACAAAAGGGCATAACAATGTGAACATTCAAAAGCAATCGCAAGAGACAGTTCTAAAAAGAAGCTTTGTATGCCTGCTTCGCCAACAAAAAACTAACAAAAGCAACAATTACATAGCATTCAAAAATGCCATTACAATGGTAATAATCACTGCACCTGCACAGAGACTAGAACTCAGGAGAAAGAGATGCCTTTCCCACTAAAAGAAGATTTAACTGGAAAGTGAAAATAACAAAACATGGTTTTCATCAAAGAAAATACCTTCAGACTGCCACTGATTACAAGTTCCAGCTGATTACAAATAGTATGCATAATAAGACCAACAAACACATCATATATGTTTGATCCCCAAAGCAATCAAGCGAACACACACTGTGGCAAGGGGAGTGGGTTGGAAGCAGGGGTGCACGGAAAAGGGGGACAGAAAGGGGGCTGTGGTGAATGGTGGTCTGGCATACTAATAAGCTGCTCTGGGGGCTGGGTGTGGAAAGGGGAAAGAAGGGAGGAAGCAGAAGTGGGCTTTGGAGGATGTGGGTGGGAAGCACTTGCACTTGAGGGTGGGGGGTGCTTAGTCAGGCCCCCAATTTTTCAGCAGATTTTTTTTAAATTCCATGGGAGTCTGCAGGCCTTTGGGCCCATTTCTACAGGCCCCTGTCCCCTACCACCAACCTCACCACACCAGGCCGTGCTGGGCTGGGTGGGTGGCTTCCAGGGGTCGCATCCCCCCCCCAACCTCCCCAGCCTGCTTGTACCCAGGCGGCAGCAGCAGCAGCAAGAGCCCAGAGCACTACTGCTACCCACCCACTTTCTCAGCCTGGCCAGCTCCCTCTCTCCCACACCAGGGGTATTTTCAGACGTGACGGGCCTCCATTTTGACACGGCCCGTGGTCACGTCTACACCTCCGAGTGGAATCAGGCCGGCCGGTCAACAGACATGCCGGCCTGATTCCGCGCAGGGATCGAGGAGGGGGCAGAGCCAGGCAGCACAACGCATGGCCACACAGCCCCGCCCCCCCATGCTCCCCCGGCTGCCCGCCCTCCTGGAGATGGGTGGGCACAGCAGCCAATCCGGCCACTGCGCTGGATCCCAACCCGTGGCCGGGACCACGGCTGGGAAGCAGCGGCGGTAACAGATGTTACCAGCTGCCGATTCCCTGCCATGGTCCGAGTAACCACGGTTCCGGAGGTGAGGCCGGCCTCACCTCTGGAACCGTGGTTCAAGGGATTCCCGCCGGGTGTTCACTGTGGTGAACATCTGGCATGACCCCCTTCAGATGTTACGGAATCTCCACCACGGGTGGTACACCATGGTAAAAAGGAGGCCCGTAACATCTGAAAATACCCCAGGATTCCCTCCTCCCTCTTCATCTGGGCCTAGGCTGGGAGGGGTCACTGGGGTTGCCTCTCCCTCTAACACAAAAAGGTCCAAAACATAAACAGAACCCAACCCACTTAGAAATCAGTTAACACCAAGATTGGAAAAACTCCAGAAACAAGCAGAGGCTTAAAATTAACAACCTTTACTACTAAGGCAGTGTAAACTTACTCCTAGGACATTACTGGATACCTACATATGCCTAAAGACAAGGCCATGTATATGTCCCAAAAGTCCATAGGGAATGGGGTGATACATATTGAGAATACATTAGCTACAGGGTATCAATGCATCAGTTAGAGAAACATACAGACATTCCAAAAAACCCATATTTGTATCCCAAAATAACTCAGTTTTAGAGGAGATCCATATAAGCTAAACAAGATAAGTTGTGCTGAACACAATTGTGTTTCTGACCCCCTTATTATGGGTCGTTTTCAACAGCACACAACGTGGCATCAGAGCTTGGGGTTAATCTGTTGGAGTAATAAAGCATATTTAAATCATTTTTGCAGTTGTTCATTCATTGTCTCTCATCCAAATGGTATACCACTTAATAATTATGGTTTACCTTCTATAACCACCTGATTTCCAATTGAACCCTTTGTACCATTGATTAAGACCTATGTTAGAGACTCAATGCACTTTCTGAATCTGATTCAACAGGTACATCTTTCAGGAACTAATCATTGGCTAATTACTATGGATGTGGAATCACTTTACACCAATATTCCACAAGGTGAGGCACTCATAGTATTAGAAAATATACTGAATTCTAGAGAAGGAGTTTATTCTCCCCCTACTCAATTTATAATAGAGCTGGAAGAATTAACCCTCACTAAAAATTATTTCAGGTTCGATGAGGACCTTTACCAACAGATTAGTGGTACAGCTATGGGCTGTAGATTTGCACCAGAATTAGCTAACTTATTTATGGCTGCATTTGAAGAAAAGTTTATTTGTTCTGCCATACGCAATTCCTTCATAAAGAACATGCTTTTTTTTAGAAGGTACTAAGATGACCTGTTCTTTATCTGGGAAGGGGAGCAGTCCAGCATACTAGAATTTCGTAAGTATTTGAATGACCAACATCCGAGGATAAAATTTACCTTGCAATAAAGCCAGACCTCTATCTCATTTCTGGATGTCAGGGTAGAAATAGTACAGAACTCTATTCAAACCACTCTGTACAGGAAAAAGACTTATGTGAATTCCACCCTGCGATTTGATAGTTATCATCCTATGTATGTGAGGAAAAATATACCTGTAGGCCAATATATGAGGGTGAGAAGGAATAATTCTTCCATTTCTGCCTTCAAAAAACAATCTTGGATCTTAACTACTGCAACGGGGCTACTGCAACGGGGCTACCCTAGAGATCTATTACAGAAGGCTTATTATAGAGCACTTTACACTGACCAGGCCACCCTTTTGGTCCCTAAGAACAGGACACTAGAACAGGACCGTATGATTATCACTATGGATTATAGTCCGGGGGCTCAGGTGATTAAAAAACATATATTAGACAACTGGCATCTCCTTAAGGATATCCCTCGCTGCAGTCAATATCCCCTATTCTCCTACAGGAGAACTAAGAACTTGGGGGACTATTTGGTCCACAGTGCTTTTGATAAAGGGGACCCAAATAAGAATAGGGGCAGAACGGGGGGCAATTTTAAATGCTTCAACTGTAGCATCTGCCACCTAAATATGACCAACAGGGTTTTCTCTTCACCTCACCTTAAGTATGATTACATTATTCGGCATAGTTTCACATGCCGAAGCTCTAGAGTCATCTACATTATCCAGTGTGTTTGTGGTCTCACCTACATTGGTAAAACCATTAGACCAATTAAGGACAGGCTCATTGAACACCAATCTAACATTAGATGCAAAAAATTGCTGGAGCCTTTAGTACAGCACTTTATGGATCTCCAACACTCTGAAAATGATCTGTCCTTTTGCTGTGTAGAGACTCATCAGTCTGAAAGAGAATTATTAAAACTGGAAGCTAGATGGATCTTGAGACTAAAATCTTTGACACCTAATGGATTAAATGAGGGCATTGATTGGGGCAGAATTATTTGCTAAAAAATGTATATACTCAGTTAGTGACTTATTATTCTCAATTATGGGTTTAAATACCTTTGCTTGGTTTATTATCCAATTTTGGTGGTATATTTACAATGGGATTGCCAGTCTCTTGTTATGATGTATAGGACCCCCCTCCCTGTTATTTTAAGTGGTAAAAACAATGTTAACTTTGTATTTTACTTTTTAAAAGATTGATTTATGATTGTCTTATACAGGGTTCAGGGCAGGGTATTTCCTCCAACAGGTTTTTTGTTGACCCCATGCTTACTGCAAGAGAGCTCATCTGACCTAGAAGTGCTCTTGCACTGGAATTGACAACTCTCCCACCTACAGACATGGACTTTGGATTGAAAATGAAAGATATAAGAAATAAGAGGAGTTTACAGTTTGGATGTGACATTTAAGAACAATGAGCTTCTTCATGATGAGAGTGGTTGGAATTTCCCCCTCCTTGGAGTGGACTTTTCCGATGCATCATTGCTTGGGTTCAAAAAGCTTTGTAGGACCTTGCAAATCCTTCTGGACTATGTGGTTCAAGCAGAGGCATTATAGTGTAATGACACCATATGGCAGTACTTATGGTGATGAGTTAAATAGCCTGGTTTGCTACAGGGACAGCTATTGGGCTGCTGCGTTCCTTTCTGGAGACTTCTATTGTTGTGCTGCATCAGAGCAGGAGGGTGAGTCTTTGGCTGGAGGCTTGGGGCTTTTGGGCAATTTAAGTTTCCCTAAGGAATTTTTGACTTGTGTATAGGCTGCTTACTTACTTATCTCACTTGCCCACTCTAGGCCTTGATGATTCAATTGGAAATCAGATGGTTATAGAAGGTAAACCATAATTATTAAGTGGTATACCATTTGGATGAGAGACAATGAATGAACAACTGCAAAAATGATTTAAATGTGCTTTATTACTCCAGCAGATTAACCCCAAGCTCTGATGCCACGCTGTGTGCTGTTGAAAACGACCCATAATAAGGGGGTCAGAAACACAATTGTGTTCAGCACAACTTATCTTGTTTAGCTTATATGGATCTCCTCTAAAACTGAGTTATTTTGGGATACAATGAGGTCTTTTTGGAATGTCTGTATGTTTCTCTAACTGATGCATTGATACCCTGTAGCTAATGTATTCTCAATATGTATCGCCCCATTCCCTATGGACTTTTGGGACGTATACATGGCCTTGTCTTTAGGCATATGTAGGTACCCAGTAATGTCCTAGGAGTAAGTTTTCACTGCCTTAGTAGTAAAGGTTGTTAATTTTAAGCCTCTGCTTGTTTCTGGAGTTTTTCCAATCTTGGTGTTAACTGTTGCCTCTCCCTCCCCAGCCCACTTGGGCCCCTTCACAACTCACCCAGCCTGGCCAACAGCAGCGAAATCCCAGTGCAGCAGCTGCGCTGGGGTTCCATTGTCACTAGGTGGGCTGGGTGAGTCCGTCCCTCCCCCTGGGATTTCTTCCTCCCATCTGGGCTGGGCTGGGTGGAGGGTGCCTGGGGTTGCCTCCTCCGGCCCCTCTGCCCCTCCTCCCACCAGGAGTCCCAACTCACCTGGTCTGCGACAGCAGGAGCCAGCGCTGCTGCTATCCTCCTCAGCCCACCACACTCAGAGTTCCTAAGCAGATCGGGCTGGGGAGAGAGAGGCCAGATTGGCTGACATCACAGTAGGTAAGCCTCTGAAGAGCTTGTGTGTTCTGATGTCACCCATCAGTCACTGCATGCAAGTCAACCAGAAGCTTGTATGCGATAACTGATGAGTGACATCACCACACGCAAGCCAGTCCGAGGCTTACATGTCACAGGGCAAGGGAAATTCTGCAGGGAATTTCCCCGTGGTCCTGATTCTGCACAAAAAACATGATTTGCGGTAGGGCATTTTATTCAGGACTCTGCCTATAACAGCCCAGGTGGGCTGGGTGTTGAAGGTAGCTAGCTGTTCCAATCATGCAGTGGTGGCGCTGGGTCTGATTCCAGACTGGAGAGCTAGGCGAGAGGAAGTGTGGGAGATGACATGCCCCAGGAGGGAAGGAGGCCAGCACCTCTCCAGCCTGGACAACCATTTCCCTCCGCATTTGCAGCATCCCTCTGCTAGGCCCAGGGCATCAGCAGGCATGAGGGAGAGTCAAGCAAAAAACCCAACGTGCTGAGTGCAAGGCTCTAGCTGCTCTGGCTGCCTCTCAAAGGTGACCGAAGTGGCACACAAGTCAACAGGGGACATGCAGTGACTGCCCGTAATTAGAGACAGGTCGCACCAGTGAGCAGTCTGGGGGGGAGGGGGGGCAAATAGCTAGGGTATTATGTTTCATTATGGTATTGGTGGGTGTTATGGGTAGAAGGAGATGACTTCAGTGAGACAATGGGTGTAAACAGACAGACCGTAGCACCAGTTTTGCTCTGCCTCACTCCCAGTTTGCCCGTCCATCTAAATGTGCCACTCTCCTCTTCAGGAGAGTGGCACACAGGCAGTGAAGGGAGCCAACAGGAGTGAGGGAGAGGCAGAGGCCCAGCCTCTCCTGCACTCCGTGCCCCCCCCCCCCCCACTGCCAGTCACAGTCTCAGCCAGGGGAAATGAGGGTGAGGTGGGGTCTCTGCTTCTCCCTCATTTTCCCTGGCCGAAACAGCCAAGGCACCTGCCTCTCCTTCATTTCCCCTGGCCAAGACAGCCAGGCAGTGGAGAGGGGAGGTCAGCAGAACATCCGGTGGTGGCAGGCAGCACAGCGGCAGATTTAATCTGCTGCCGCAGTGCCCACCCTGCCTGAGGCTCCGAGTCCGGCGTGGGGCCGGTGGCGGTGGATCAGGTAAGTGAACTGCTGACTCAGGCTTGGGGATGGGCAGAGGGGAGTTCCCCTCCACCCATCCATGAGCCTAGGCCCGGGTAGCGCACTGTTCCCAGACCAAGCAGGGGGAACGGCCCCTGAGCCGGGGAGCACCCCTAGGCCCGCCTTTGTTCCCTGCCCTGGGCCCCGCATATAGTAAGACCGGCCCTGGCTCAGGGAACATTCACCATCTTGTATTTTATATCACAAGCTCCATCTTTACAATTATATGCGAATTGCCAGTAATAGGTGTTTGTATTGTGATTGGCAGGCAGATTGGTAGGCGGAGAGTGGAACACCAGAGGTAATGGAGCTAGTGGTGCTGGTAGCTTCCTGTGAACACAATAAAGGGGGAAAACACATAATTAGATAGAAATAAACAAGTATTTAATATGCAGCTGGGAAAATGCAGCCCTCTCCCACCCCCTCCACCCCCGTTGCATTACTTCACCATAGTTGACTTGCTGTCATTTTGAATCATGGCCACAGCAATGCCAAGGCTGTCGAAGTTCCTCCTGAGACAACAGCAGCGCTGGAACAGAGAGTGTTGGGCACGTGCTGCAAACCAGGATGAGCCAGGAAAATGCCTGTTTGAATTTGGTGCTTGCTGGCCTTTTAAGGCAGACATTACAATGGAGGCAATAATAAAAGGGTTGGCAAATTACAACAGGTGCGTGCCAGTAAGAGGGAGTGGAAATCAGGCCAGATAGCCAGGGTGCCCTGCACTTCTGGAAGCATCTCTGGCACATTCTCTGCACACAGCCAATCCTAGTTAGTCATTCGTCCACTTCTTTAAGCTGCTCAAAACATTTGATGCATGGTCCATCTGGCCGCTCCCCACAACCAGGATGGCATACTTTCCCTCCTTGTCCGTCACACCCCCATGCTATTTCCCTCCAAGCAGCATTTCCCTGTGCATTCCCTATTGGCATTTGTAGTTTTACTGGATGCAGGCCTGAATTTTTGCAGTTTCCTACTGGCATTTGCAGGCTGGAAGGATCTGGAAATGGCAATAGGAAACACAGAGGTATAGGCATGCAGCCGGGTCCTATTCCACCTCCCTGCCCTCAGGTGCAAGTGCATGGGCACAGGATTATCTGCCTCTTGTTTTCGGTGCATTCCACACACACCCATTCCTTTCCAAACCCCATCCCTCTATTATGCATTTGTTTAAGTGGAACATTGGATTAATTTGTTCAAACACCTGTTTTATTATTATTATTAATAATAATAATAATAATAAATAATTTATTATATAATTATAGAACCATGGGAGTGGCTCTATAGTTAAGGTGACTTGCACTATCTGTTAAAATCACAGAGATTCTACTCATTATAAAGTCAAGATTATTTATCCTATCACTGTGAAGCTTTGTACGGAGGAGCAAGTGGGTGAGGGGTAGAGCCCTCCCAAATTTCAGACAGATCCGTTGAGAAAGAGCTGAGTTATATGAGTTGAATATTAGAAGCAGAAGTGGTGGTGGGGGTGGGTTATAACTGTCTCCTGTTGATAGAGAAAACTGTGTTTAAAGTTATACATTACATTTGGAGGTGTAGATGTGTCAGAAAATTCAACTGTGCATTCTAGTCTTTTCCTGAGTTTGGATTTTTAAAATTTGTATGTAGTTTTTAAGCTAGGATGTTTTTCAGTTCCCGTGTTATCCAACTGAAAGAGTGAACTTGCGAAGTTATGTCACGCATGCGCAGAATGCTGATTCAGGTTCAGTGCGTGGGCTGGTCCCTCTATCGAGGAGCACTGCAAGGATATTTGCTGCTCTAGGAGGCCTGAGGCAGCTGCCACTCTCCCCTGTAAAGTTTAGGGGCAGCTTGATGGGGGGGGGGGGGGGGGGNGTGCATTTTAAGTCCTGGAAAGTAAAAAAAAAAAAAAAAGTCCCAGAAATTGACAAACACACCAAAGATTGATGGGAAATGACAGAATGTAACTCTGTTCATTTTGCATAAGGGCAGTGACAGATTTAGTGGGTTGTTTGAGAACTAGGGAAAACAATAGGCCAGGGTAACAAAAACAAATAAAAATGAAGAAAAAAGCATCCATTTTTGTTATAAAAATAAAAATTAAAAGAACACTCTGCATGTACAAAATGGCCACCAGGACCACTCTGCACATGCATGCCCTTTCCCAACATGGTGCCGCATTGTTGGTGACATTCTGGAAAATGGCAGCTTCCAGAATGACAGACAATGCTGGTGCCATTTTGGAAAAGGTCTGTGTATGCGCAGAATGGTCTGGTGGCCATTTTGCACATGCAGGTTTTGTTTTTTTGTGTTTTTTTTTTAAGGGCTTTGTTTATGAATATCCTGAAAATGAGGGGGGGAGTTGTAAACAAAAATGAAAATGAATGATGTGCCTGCTGCATTTGCCTTTAAGGTGTCAGTGAGAGCAAGAGAGTGGCAGGAAGCTGTTGCTCCTCAGAATTCTTTAGGTCAGGGCTTTACAAAGTAGTGGCCCCACTCCCCCTGGCTGCAAAGTCCTTTTCTGTGGCCCACCATTTCTCTTCCTGCTCTGGCAATCACCTTTCCTCCAGTCCCCACACTGGCACAAAACCCTCTTTCCTTCAGGCAGCAAGCCTATTGAAGGCACTGGCTGGATCCCTTTTTCCTGGCTCCAGCTTCCTGCTGCCACCGATGTCTCCACCTGAGCCCCTTGCTGCCACTTCTGCAACCCGGATCTTCAGCCCCAGCTCCTCGCTGCCAGGGATGGGGTTATGCAAATTGTGGGTGGGGCTACATGTGACCCAGGAATTGATCCATACCAAATTTCCGTGCCCTCGGCACGAATCAAGTTGAGAATCCCTGCTTTAGGCTTTTTGATTGTGGCTCTATGGTGCTGGTCGACCTGTGTGCGAGTTAGGCTGCATGCAACCTAATTCACAGGACATGGACACATGGGCGTACATTAACCCGCATTCACCCGCACAGTTGGATTTGTATGATCTGAGACCCTGCCATGAGTGGGGACTGCATGGGGAGGGGGCAGCCACATGGCAGGTGAGGGTGAAAACTTAATTAACAGGCACGTGGACACCGATGTCATGTAGGCTCTTGTCTCTAGGGGTAGGCCATTGCTCAGGTGGTAGAGCGCATGCTCTGCACGTGTAAGGCCCCAAATTCAATCCTCGGCATCTCAGATTCAGGATCTCAGGTAGCACACCTGGGTGAGGCCTCCACTGGGCATCCTGGAGAGCTGTATTTGAAACCCTTCTGCCATGTCAGGTTGTGACAATACTGGGCTGAGATGGACCATTGGTCTGACTCAGTTAAACAACTTCTTATATCCTTTTAAAAGCATCCATAGTTTTCTTCTTGTGAAGATTTTGTGACGACCTCGAGTCTGTGATGATCAATTTGAATCATTTGGGTGTGTTGCAATAACTGGGTCAGCCTCAACAACGGGCCGTACTTCTGTCATGATCCAAAATCCCCCACTCCTGAATTCTTGTGCTACATGTTTGTGGGCTGGGGCCTCCACTGGGGAAGGATCAGGTAAATGGTGAATGCAAAGCAAAACCAGAGTGTAATTCCCTTTTGTCAAGGAAGAATGAAATATTGAATACCCATTCACCTTGAGAATTTTCGGGCACTTTAAATATTAATAAGTGTTCAGTTCTCTTAAAAGGTTAATGCCAAGTTAGTTACAACAATGCCAAATTTAATTAGGTTAATATGCCCAACATAAAGAAAATGTTGTTGCATGTCTAATAAGTACCATCAAATGCCCACACATGGCCTAATTAAATTTTATGCCCCCCACTCTCTCACACTTTCTTATTTTTGATTTCACTCTCATTCTCTTCCTCCCGCCCCCGTCTCATTCACACACACCCTCACTCATCTCCCCTCCTCCATGCTTGCCACTGCCGCCGCCACCACCTGTGACTATGAAAGGAAATGCAAAAGAAAAGCAAGGGATTGACTGTAGCACAAATCAAATGCAATACCAAAAAAAACCAAGTATCTACCACAAAACTATTTAATAGATAATATATAGAAACCAATTACAAAATCATCAATAAAAAATATGGAAAAATACAATGTAAAATACAAACAATATCAATATGTACATAAAATATAACACATAAGCCCTATGCATTTCGGATGAACAACCCTCCTTCAGGGGCCTATGAGAACATGAGATCTGTAAAAATGATAATACAAAATATGAAATAAAATTCACTAAAAACGTTGAAAAGGGCTTTATATTATGTTGTGTAAGAACAAACGCCTACCTTTATAAATATCTAATTTCAAAGAACATAAACTGACGAATCAGCAAGCCAGGAGGCTGTGGAATCTTTTACTATATGCAACAAAAACAGCACTATAATCAACTTTATATAGTGCTATGAAAACTAAGTGAATAAATGGCAATAACAGCTCAAGGGGGGAAAATAGATGCTGGTCTACCTGCACTAATGGATGGCCTCAAAGGACTTACATTCATAAATCAACAAACCATGAATCTTCCAATATGTTTAGGGAAGTTCTCAAAATATCAAAATCTAAAGTAGACCAAAAAAGGATATTAGTCCATAGCACATGTCATGAAAACAATAGGCTAACAAAATCAGCCATCACAAACTGGGCCATTACACAAGCCAGCTCACTGACTGAAGCTGTCTCTGCATCCACTGACAGGTAACTATTCAACAAAAGACTAAACTAAGAACTCTGAATCTCTAAGCACTATTTCATACAATATCACACTATAAACTACATCCAACAGGCAAAAAAACCATGCTGATCATAGACTCCCAACCAGCAAAATATATTACTATTAACTCACTATATTGTAATTGGTTTCTATATTTTGTATTAAATAGTTTTGTGGTAGCTCCTTTGGAGTTTTTGGTATTGCACTATTAAAGGAAACCCCAGCTTGTTTCTCACTGCCTACTGAATTCCCAAGATGTTTGGTGACAATGGCAACTCCCCCTAGTAGCCAGGGATGTTCATATGCCCATATGGAGCAGCAAGGCCTTTTCCAAGCAGCTGCAGGAGGGCTGCTCTGGGCTGCATAGAGTAGCCTGTAGGCCAAAAGGCACCAGGCAGTGGGCTTGGGGTTATGAGTTACAGGCAACTCACAGGCCCTTGAGTGAAGGCAGATGTGCTGGGGGCTGTGAGGGATGTAAATAGAAAGTGTGAGTGTTAACAAATGAGACAATAGCCTGCTGGAGTCCGTGTCCGCCCTGTGCAGTCCCCACCAAGCCTCCACTCACATGTTTAGAGTTAATAAATATGTTAATAAACATGTTACTAAACGAGCCCCTGCATGTGTCTCTTGTAGGGGTGGCCAGTTCAGATCCAGATTAATCCGTAACAGTTCATAATAATTAATCCGTAACGAGGCGTTACAGATTAATCCAAACTGAACTGCAACAGTGGGCAACACACCCATTGCAGTTTGGTTTTAAACGCGCATGTGGAAAACGGCCACCAGACCGTTCTGCCTATGTAGACCCTTTTGAAAAGGGCGGCCAGTCTACACATGCACAATGGCCATTTTGCACATGCACAGACTGTTTTCCCTTTTCCAAAATGGCGGTGACACTGCCTCCACCACTTTGAGGAAGGGTCCACGTGCACAGAATGGTCTGGCAGCCATTTTCCACATGGGCAATAGTTTTGGATGCTTATTTTTTTAATTGTTTTGTTTTAAATAAAGATCCGTAATCTGAATCCATACTTAAATCCATCGTTTGTAGATCTGAATATGCAAATGATGTGTATTCATCTAGCCTTAAACCAAAAGGCCACCCCTAGTTTCTAGTGTGTGTAGGCATCCCCCACTCACTCCCCACTGACTGGTTTAGCCTGACAAACCTAATACACATGCAGGCATTTTTCCCTGCTACAGTCCACTGTCCAGCCCCTTTGCCTTCCCAATATCCTGCCCCCTGTCATGACTCACATCTATGGTGAACCATGGGAACAAGAATCCACCCCAATTGTTTATTTCTTTGAGGATATCATTCTGGGAGGTGTTCCAGCTCCTGCTATCCCAATTCACCCATAAAGGTGTATGAGATGTTGGTGACTCACCTGCAGGACTGAGCTGGGGTAGGCGGGATAGTTCTTGAATGGTTCCACTCTTTCCTGCCTGAAAGAACTCAGCGAGTGGTGCTCAGGGATTGTTCTTCCTCTCCCCGGGACCTCGCGCATCCCACAAGGTTCCATTCTATCCCCTCTCCTGTTCAATGTGTATATGCAGCCACTCAGTGAGGTCGTGAAACGGTATGGGGTGCGGTGTCATCAATATGCTGATGACACCCAACTCTACCTCTCTTTTTCAACCAACCCAGACCCAGCAGTCTCAGTGCTTGGTGGCTGTGGGGGACTGGATGAGGGCGAGCCAACTGAAGTTGAATCCTGACAAGACGGAGGTGATGGTGGTGGGTAGGGCGGTGGATGAAGCGGCTCCTGTAATTGATGGGATTCACCCTTCACTGGTCCTCCTTGATCCACAGCTCCACTTGGACATCCAGGTGGAAGCTCTGGAGAGGAGTGCGTTTCACCAATTACATCTGGTGCATCGGCTTTGGATGTATGTCTCAGATAGCGAACTGGCCACCATCATCCATGTTTTAATGACTTCATGATTGGACTGTTACACACTTTACGTGGAGCTACCCATGGTGATGGTTCAGAGACTGCAGCTAGTGCAGAATGTGGCGGCCCATCTCCTTATGGGGTCGGGCCGCTGTAAGCACATTACACTGTAAGCTCCAGGCTGTGTATTGGCTGCCTATAGTCTTCCAGTCCCGATTCAAGGTGTTGGTTTTGACCTATGAAGCCCTATACAGCCTGGGCCCACCTAACTGTGGACTGACTCACCCTCCATGTTCTGGATTAGCCCCTGCGGTTCACCAGGAGCGCCCTTCTTGAAGTTCCCTGAGTTGTTCGGAGGTCGACTATGGCAGTGGCGGCCCTCGCCTGAGGGCGCCTGGGACAGTACCCTGACCCCTTTCTCCCCCATCCCCCCCAGGTGCCACTGACAAAGCGCTAACTGACTGAGCGCTCTGTCTCTGCTGGCAGCCTGAAATTCACATCGGAGCACCATGCTGCTCTAACTGCTGCACCTTGGCTTGCAAGCAGTCAGAGCAGCATGGTGCTCCGATATCAATTTCAGGCTGCCAGCAGAGACAGAGCGCTCAGTCAGTGAGTGCTCTGTCTGGAGTCCCAGAAGGGACAAACTTGGACTGAACGCGCGCCGGGCGGCTGAGCGTTCCATCCAAGTGCGCTGCTGGGAAATGAAATTTCCCGCTCGCGGCAGCTTTGCATTGAGCCGTGTGGACTGTTTTTTTTAACTGTTTTTTTAAAGGGGGCCTGTGTGCTTGAACAGGCAGTTTGTTGGTGAAGCTACTAGGGATGCTGGTCAGGATGTGTCTGATTTGGTGGCAATGCATCCTTGAAACTGGCCAAAAAAAATTTAAAGGCCTGTGTGCTTGCACAGCTGTTTGGCTGCCGGGGATGCCTTTGAGGGCTTGTGGGAATGGTTTGTTTTGTTTATATGCGGCTTTCTGGCTCTTATATGTTCACTTGATGATGTGGAGTGTTAAATACTAATCCCCCACCACCAACACACATGCAGCAGAGGGTGAGGGGGAATTAGTATTTAATGCCCTGTGATTCAACTGAGGTTTTGAAATCGTGAGATGTAACGGTTAGTCTGGTGATCTTATGGGTGATCAAAATGCTAGAAATGTGATGTTTGTGATAAGATTGAGGTTTTGAAATCATGAGATGTAACTGTTAGTCTGGTGATCTGCGTGCTTTTAAACCTGGCAGAGGAGGTGAATATAAATTGCTGGATTAAGTAATCTAATGTCCATCCAATGTTAACCCTGGGAACTCCTTGCTGCTGGCTGGGATATGCCCTTGCTCCACCTACCATATCCCTGGCTCTGCCTACCGTAACCCTGTCTCTGCCCCTAGGCTTAACTCCACCCCTAGGCCTCCCAGACTTACTACCCCAGTGCCCTTCCAACATCAAAACCTACCAGCCACCCCTGGACTATGGATAGGTCATTCTCAGTGGCAGCTCCTCAGCTGTGGAACTCCATTCCAGTGGAGGCCCGGGTGGCCCCAGACCTCCCCTCCTTTCATCATCAGTGCAAGACTTGACTGCTCTGCTAGGCTTTCAGTGAGGGAGATGGGTGAAGGGTTAGGTTGGGGAGGGGGGTTACTTATTTATTTTATTTTATATATATAAAATTTATATCCCGCCCCTCCTGCCCACAGGGCAGCCCAGGGCAGTGAACAAAAATAATCAATAAAACAATAAAAAAATTAAGAACAATTTAAAAATGCAATATGTGTGGAAAAGAAAAACGCTCCCCCCCCCCTCTACCCCTATCCCTCGCCAAAAGTCTGAGAGAACAGCCAGGAAAGTGGGAACAACCAGAAGCCAGAAAATAGCAGGAGAGTGGGAGCCAACTGAGCCTCCTCCGGGAGCAAATTCCACAGCAGAGGGGCGGCCACCGAAAAAGATCTAACATCGGTGGCCACTCACCTCGCCCGGGGAACCTCCAAAAAGGCTCCCACGGTCGATCTCAAGTGCCACACAGGCACATGGGGAGTGAGGTGGTCCCGCAAATAAGCAGGGCCCAGGCCGTGAAGGGCTTTAAAGGTTAAAAACAGCACCTTGAACCTCGCCCAGTGCTTTATAGGCAGCCAGTGCAGAGCCCAGAGCACTGGTGTCATGTGCTCCCTGTGACCCGCCCCTGTAAGGAGACAGACTGTGGCATTCTGCACCAGCTGCAGCCTCCGGACCAGCTTCTCGGGCAGCCCCACGTAGAGCACATTGCAGTAATCCAGCCTCGAGGTGATGAAGGCATGGATGACAGTGGCAAGGTCGGAGTCTGAGAGATACGGCCAAAGCCGCCGGACAAGATGTAACTGCCAAAACGCACTCCCCGCCACGGCCACAACCTGAGATTCCAAGCTGAGCCGCGAATCAAGGAGCACACCCAGACTCCGCACTTGAGACACCATGGGGGGGCGAACCCCCCCAACAAGAGGAGATTCAACCACCCCCAGGCTCCCCAAGCCCTCGCCCACCAACATCACCTCCGTCTTGTCAGGATTCAGTTGCAGATGGCTCAACCTCATCCAAGCCCCCACAGCTGACAGGCACTGGGAAAATAAGGAGACTGCATGGCCTGGGTCGATGGAAAAGGAGAGGTAGAGCTGAGTGTCATCAGCATACTGATGACACTGCATGCCCTGAAACCCCCTCACGATCTCCCCTAACGGCTGCATATAGATGTTAAACAAGAGGGGGGACAGAATGGCACCCTGCGGGACTCCACACGTGAGGTCCCGGGGGGAAGACGTACACTCCCCCAAGACCACCCGGTGAGTTCTCCCGGCCAGGAATGAACGAAACCAGTCCAAGACCGTTCCGCCAATTCCAGCACGGTCCCGCAGGCGAGTCACCAACACCTCATGATCGACTGTGTCGAATGCAGCCGAAAGGTCTAGCAGGACCAGTAAGGTCTGACGACCCTGGTCCAACGCCAGACGGAGATCGTCAACCAAGGCCACCAATGCCGTCTCCGTACCATACCCAGGCCGAAACCCAGACTGGGAGGGATCAAGGAAACCGATGTGGTCCAGATGCTCCTGGAGCTGTCGTGCCACAGCCCGTTCAATAATCTTCCCTAAAAAGGGAAGATTAGAGACCGGCCGATAACTGGCAGGAGCATCAGCGTCAAGAGATGGTTTCTTGAGCAGGGGTCTAACCACAGCCTCCTTTAGGCAGTTAGGCACCCTGCCCTCCCAAAGGGAGGCACTAACCACCCCAGCCAGCAATGGCTGTAACGTCTCCTGGCTAGCTTTCACCAACCAGAACTGGCATGGATCTTGCTCATAAGTAGTGGAACGAACAGATCCCAACAAAGACTCTACATCAGCAGGCACCACCATCTGAAACTGATCCCACAGGACAGGACAGGACGGGGCATCCATAGCCTCTGCAATAATTGTGGTACCAAAATCATGACAGATGCGAGCGATCTTATCTACAAAGTACTCGATAAACCAGTCACAGCAGTCACTGGATTGCTCCAGGTCCAAGTGGAGGCAGGCAGGACTGACTAAGCGTTTCACCACCCGGGATAGCTCTGCTGGACGTGACTTTGCAGATGCAATAAGGGCAGCAAAGAACTGTTTCTTTGCTGACTGCACCGCCACAGCCTAGGCTTTTAAACTGCTCTTATGCTGCGATCGATCATACTGGTAGCGAGTCCAGCACCACCGTTGCTCTAACCGCCTGCTCTCCCGCTTCAAACACACAAGCCCTCAGTAAACCAAGGAGACCTGCAGGAGACTCGGGAGGGCAGCGGATGCCTGGGAGCAACTCTATCAATGGTTTCAGCTAACAAGGTGTTCCAGAAGGCTACGAGATCATCGAGAGAGCGGGTGTCAAGGTCCAGGCCAAACTCCCTGAGAGCATTCCGGAACCGATCTGGTTTCATAAGTCTCTGGGGGCGGATCAATCTAATAGGTCCTGCACCGTGTCAGGGGCTAACATGTGCCAGGATGCACGCCTTAAGGAGGTAATGGTTAGACCATGGCAAAGGCTCTACCCCCCTGATTTCTATTAACTGATCACCCTGCCCCCTCCCCCAGCCTCAAGGCCGGTGCAGCAAACCAAATCCAGTGTATGTCCCTCCTCATCTGTGGGGCCACAGATGATTTGGGACAGGTCCATGGTTGTCATGGAGGCCATGAGCTCATGCCTCACTCCTCCAAGATTAGTGTCAGTGTGGATATTAAAGTCCCCCAGGACCCCTAATCTAGGGGTCCAGAGGATCACATCTGACACCAGATCAGCAAGAGCATGTAGGGATGCCACCAGGCAGTTGGGTGGCCAGTACACCAGCAGCACCCCTAATCTGTCCCTGGCCAAATCCAACACAAGATGGAGGCACTCAACACCTAGTGGAGCCTGCACCGGTTATCTCCTAAAAGACAATGCATGCATCCTTTATAACAATGGCTACATACACAACTCTCCCCTCCACCCTGTTCCTCCAGCTGAGGCTAATGCTGCACAGAGAACCCAGCTGGAACAAGATCACCCAAAATAGGACCCGAGTCATTGTCCAGCCAGGTCTCTGTAATACACACGAGGTCGACGTCCCACTCCAGGATTGACTCCCGGATGGTAGATGATTTATTGACAACCGACCTCACGTTCAGCAGCACCAGACCAAGGCCTGGGGTCTCCCGGGCCTCGACACACAATCTACTCACGTGGGGGGTTGAGAGGGGAATGGGCACAAGGCACCGGTCCCTCCTCACTGATGGAACACACCTCCCCATTGGACCATATCTCCCCTGACCCGTAACAACCCCGATAGCTGCAGAACCCCTCCCCTCCTCAGAGAATCTCGTTAGACACCCACCCTCCATAGGCTGCCCCAACAGGCTGATGAGAGGGACCCACCCCTGAACCCCCTCCTACCCGCCTCTGCCACCAGCGGGCAACCCTCCCCCCGGAGGGTCACCCCTGCTCACACCAGGGGTTCCCCTCCACACCACTCCCTGACCTCCCTCTCCTGCCACCAGAGGGAGGTCAACAACCCCCACGCCCCACACCCCAACCCCCCAACCCCCAAAATTCCACTCCTCCAATATTACAATATCACAAGCTGGGAAGGGGTGGGGATATATATATGGTGGGGTAAAAGACGATGAAAATAAATAAATAAATAAAATAAATCTCAGTGTTTACTCACCTGCCAGCACTTGGCAGCTGGAAATAACCTGTTGCTATGCATAGAAATCTGAGTTTATTCAGAAAAAGTAAAAATTCAAAGCAAAAGCAATCAGTCCAAGCAATCAATCTTTGCATGTTCTCAGCCCAGTTTGTCCCATCTACAGCTCACATCATAGTTCACAGCTCACTAGCAGGTAGCACACACTGTTTTATTGGGTCCCTCCAAGTTCACATAAAACTCCCAGTCAAACATGGGCCTCTTGTATCCTCGCTCCATAATATTCTACATCACCATTCAGTGGAGCAGAAAACAGACCTGCTCATCAGGGTGCCGTGCACTTCTGCGAGTGTCCAAACCTTGTATAGGACAAAAAGCTCTCTCTCTCACATTCCCTGTGCCCTGCATCACTTGTTTCCTCCAAGAGATTCAGCTCCACCATCTGATTGAGGCACTCCCAGTGGCCCCGCAGGTATCCTCTTGCTGTCATCAGGGCATGGATGAAGAAAAACCGCAGAGAAGGTCAAGTCTCTGTTAGCAACTTCCTTACTTCTGGCAGAGCACACACATCAACAAAAGTCACGGTCTTGATCTCATCCCACTCTCTCAACACATCCGGGACATCCACTCTTTCATTCTGCCGAACATTAACTACAGCAAGGTTGCACAGTGTGTTCAATGGAGTTCCATCATGAATGTATGGAACTCCATTGTGTGCATGTGTCATCCAATGAGCACATAGTCATCCTTACAGGATGGGCTTGAAAGTTCTCTCTGTACATCAGGCCTCAGCCAAATGTCAACAAAGGCCAGGATGGCCACAACACCCACCACAAAAGCAGATGCCATTTAGCCATTGTCACTGGCAAACAACCCACAACAATAGCTTTCTGTGGCATTATGACCCATCATGCACATCGCAAGCAAAAATTGTTAGTTTCAAAAAATAAGAAAATATTAGTTGCTTTTAACCAATAGCCAGCTCAGCTCCTACATACATTCCATGCATAGTGATCTTCACTGCCTTGGCCTAGAAGATCCCCCCCACCTGCCAATTTCTTAAAATTCAGTGGTTCCCGCCACATCCCAATTTAAAATTTCATGTTTCCATGTGGTAACAGCTGTAACATTTTTACATGACCTGGCATGTGCACTGACATGCCTGTTACATGCATCAGCAGTGCCAGGGCAGCAACACACGCACACCCAGCATCAACTTTGCAAAAACTATTTCAGCCAATAGAGGCCAGTAAATCGTTCATGTGCAGTGCCCAGCCAATGCAAGCTAGGCAGCTGCCCAGTTATGTACATTTTTCAAAACATTTGGTGCATTGTCATGGACACCTGGAACATGCCCATGGATCCTGAGAACTTCAAGGTGCTTGTTAGTGCACTCCAGGTCTTTAATACTGTCATGTATCTTGTATAAAAAGCATATATTTTTGGTGTTTCAATGTATTGAAAATTAGAATTAGTGTCTGTATGGTGAACTTCTAATGAACTGTTTCTATATGACCTTTTTACTGAATTCTTGACTATATACTGGGAAAGAGATATGGTCAGTCTGTCTCCTAAGGGCTACGTAGCTAGGCCTGCACAAACATTTCCTGTTGACCAGTTTAAAGGGACATGACTCCCTACACAAGGGCAGAAAAAGGTCTTGTTTATCTAAAGAAACCTGACATCTTGGTCATTGTTAAATCTTATCTCAGCTGATAGCCACCTTTTTAGTATGTATCAACAGATTGTTTACAACTTACTTTGAGAAACCCCATTGTAAGATGTCTTGACCTGACATCATTTAAACTGATTTCAAACTATAAAGAGGCAGAGAAAAATTAATTTCTGGAGTTTTCTCACCTTCGTTATGGCAGTATGTGACACAGGACTGGGTGAATATGAAAGCATATTCTTTTGATGCATTGAGCCAACAATAATTAAAGCATATGTTATTTCTTATAGGTGTTAAGATCTTTGAACTTATAATAGAACTGTTTCTTTGAACAGAAATGTCTTTTTAAATCATGTATTTGTAACTGACACTGTTTCTCTTTTGTACTATGTTTTTATTTTAATTTAAGTAAACTATGGGTGAAAACATACATGACGCTAACCACCCTTTAAACACCCTTGGTGGTTATTTATGCATGTTTCAGGGCTGCATAGAGTACCAATACAGCCCTGCAACATGCATAAATAACCACCAAGGGTGTTTAAAGGATGGTTAGCATCATCTATGTTTTCATCCTATGCTTTATATTTATAACATTCTTTGTCTCATGGCTTCATTTATAAATAATATTGTCTTTACAATACTTTGCTGAACTGGTTGGCTTTTAGCACAGTGTAAACTAAGTTTCCACATATGGAAGATAGCCGCCATATATCCATTTCAAGATTATGTCTGGCTGGACCACTAAGCGCATTTTCCATTTGAGGAAACTGAGGCACAATGCAACAATACACCTCCTGAAGAGAACCTGTGAGCCATCCAGCAGATCCAAACCTTCTGCTGTTGTTGGCTCAATGAGATTGCAAGACACAGATGGGCTCTCACTCGATCCATGGCCAGAGCAGTTGGGTGCACCACATCGCAGAAGTGGCTCCTGCTTTGACATCATGCACTTTCCAGTAACAACGAACCATGCTGGGGAGGATCAAAGCCCTGCAAGGGTAGCTGATGCGTGCTGACAGGTTCCTGTCAGGAGAGACAGCTTCACTCACCAACAACCTGCGCATGGCTGTACCCACCACGAGGCTTGTGTGAGTCAAAGAGAAAAGCACAGACTGGTGGGAGAACATGCTGTCATCTTGGTGAGATGCGGAGTGGATCTCTAACTTTAAGATGCCCTGTTGCCTCATCCTGCAGATAGCAAAGATCCTCCAGCTGTGACTGGAGAGACAGAGCACCGTGATGCGGTTGCCCATCCTGGTGGAGAAGTGCGTGGGCATCACCATAAAGACCTCTCCTCTCCAGACTCCTGCCACTCTGTTGCCCAGAAAATTGACATTGGAGCCATCATGATGGGTTCCGTCCCTGTCAAGCTGTACATGGCAATAGTGGAAATGCTGCTGGACCAGATGGCTGACCCTGCAGAGGTGTGAAAGGCTTTTGGAGGGAGGGGTTCCCAAACTGTAAAGGAGCAACGGATGGGAGCCATATTGCCATAATCTGTCCACCCCATAGTAAAAATGACTACTTGAATCACAACAGGGTCTTCTCTGTGGTCCTTAGCCACTGCCCGCAAACCATTTACTCCAGAGTTGTTTCATGGATGGGCTTCAATGGGTATACATATGTGACAGTGGAGTGCCATCATCACAAATTGATCCAGACCAGGAAGCTACTTGCTTCCCAGTCAGGATCAGGTCCAGCAGCAGAACAAATGTTCACGCTGCTGGGCCCAGGGGGGGCGGGAAGTCACACAAACATGTGGCCAGACAGCTCTGTTCCCGTGCTGCACCAAATGGCCCACCTCCCCCCATAACAAGTAGCCATGGTGGCCACCCATCATGGGAGCCACTCCAGTCAGGGAACAGCGGACTACCACACGTGATAGCCCGCTGTAGCCAGGTTGGGCAGGCTGTTTCCCAGGCATGTTTGCAGCTAGCCCAGCCTGTGACTCCAGAGGTCTCTGGGGGGGTCACAGCCCGGACTAGTCGCCAATATGCCCAGAGAAGCTCCAGGGCAAACATCTGAATGGTCCTTAACAAACGTGGTGGTGCCCTGTGGTATAAAGTGGGTCCAAGTGGGCCACAGCAAGCCACCATCACGTTTGTTAACACCCAAAGTGGTCCATGGGCCTATAGGATTTCACGTCTCATCACTGCCCTATAGATTTTCAGTGTCCTTCCATGACTAATACTGAACTCAGCTTTTATCACTGACCATCATTCAAGGACAATCTACCCTTCTGTGACACCTTTCCTTTCACATTGCTTTCTTTGCACATTTTATGTAATAAACCTTCACAACACCTAGATAAAGGTGTTCCGAAATGAAAACTCAAGATACCTGTGTAAGCCAACCGAACAATTCATTATCAGAATTTAGAGCAAAGCTCTCAGTGTCCTTGTCACTCAGATCTATAACCACTCTGTTCCTTCCCAACTATGATTTGCTTGAAGCTTACTTTGGACGGGGGGTGGGGGCGGGATGTTCTTTCAAAGACACTGCTTTAATTAAAACACTTCACTTCTGCCTGGGTTCACTGAAGACGTCATTTTGGGAGCAGGAACACTGAGTATATTGATTTCATTTCTCCAGTAAAAAGGAAACATGAGTATATTAAAAGTGTAATGTGGGACTGCAAATTCATTCCACGTAGCCAGGGATCATCTATTTTCCACAGTATTTTAAAATGGTGTCTGGCATCAAAATTCTTACTATTTATAGTTTTATAAGCAACATAATATTTACTTCAACCTCCCATGGGGATACTTATTGTAAATGTCAGTGGATTACTTACTACAGTAAACTAATTAGTTATGTAAATGCATCTCTTTTCAGTAAGAGAGGAATGCTAATACTTGGATTATTTGAGTATTAAAATCCTTTGAAGAACCCTAACACTTTTGAGTATTTACTACAGGACTGCTTCTATAAAGTAGACTGTGCTGCTATAATTTCAAATTGAAGACACACAGCATAACTTTTTAAACCCAAGTATTAATATGACTTAGCCTATAATGACTACATTGAATATGCCAAATTACAATGAAATTCCAGTTAAAGTATGCAAGACATTATTTGAGCTCTTCATTAATTTATTTTGATCAATGTTATTATAGTGACTACCAATATATTAGCAACAAGGAAGCACCTACAATAAAATGTGACCAGCTGTTTCTTACTAACATTAAAACGGGTGCCAATTTTCATCCTTAAACTGCCCTAAAGGGAATTTTTAAAATGGGAGGATGAATATAGAAAGGTTTCCTTTTCCCTTTTTTCGTTCTCTGTCATTGACATTTTTGGAGATTGTATTTTGAAATACATCTCCCTCCATTTTACCTGCAAAACGTGTGTCATGTGACGTGAAGTAACGGAGTGGAAAATGGGTAGCTGCAGGCAGGAAAAGGTATATGTCTTTGCAGAATGAATTCCCATATGGGTCTCTGTCAGCATGGGAAAGAAGAAAAGCACACTAGAAGAAAGGAAGGGATGGATGAATGCTCCAGTGTTTTGGCTACCAACTTGAGCCACTGCAAGAGACATGGATCTGATACCATGCTTCACCACAGATGACAGTATGATCCTCTGTGGTGATAGCACTCACACTAGAAATTTAATGCAGATGGGTGTCCCAGTTACTTCAGTGGGACTCAGTGCCCATGTTACCATGGGCATATCTCCATGAAGGATCATGCCCTTAGCTTTTCTGTGTCTATAGGTGTTTTCAGATGTGACGCTGGGGAGGGGCCACCACGCATTGGTCCATTCCTGGGTGTGGCCACCCCCACAGGACAGGGCGGAGCATCATGCCAAGCAAACATGATGGGGTCCGAATACCGGCACAGGACGTGGGGGATTCCCCCTGGTCTGTGGCAGTGTAACAAATGTAGGGATGGGCGAATAGATCGCAGTTCGGGTTCGGCCGTTCGGTTCGGCAGTTCGGTTAGTTCACCGGATTTGGCGGTTCAGCCGTTCGGTTCGGTCGTTCGGGAAATGTTATGGTTTTTTGGTTTTTTATTGGGTTTTATATGGTTTTATTTTGCTTTTTATTTGTTTTTTTTGTTTTTATATGGGGTTTTTTATTTTATTTTATTTTTTATCTAATATTATATCTATCTATCTACACTAAATCTAACTGCTATTAACTATTCTAAATGCTATGAACTAATGGATTATCTAATAAGTACACAGGCGTACTCCTACAAACACTAAAACTAAATCACTAACGCTATCTCTATCACTAAGCTAGCTCCTACAATTGTCTACTATCCCTAACCTATCTCTCTATATATGGGATGGGGGGGGGGGGGAAATTACAAACCCATGGTTTCAGTTTAAGGTTTAAGTTTCATTTCAGTACAAAACTGAAATGAAACTTAAAGAAATCTAATAATCCTACTCACNACTAGCTCAGAAGGTGTTGGGAAGGGGGGAGGCAGATAGTTTCATTTCTTGCAAGCCTCTCCACCCCTGGTGCCTGGAAGTCTGCTCCCCAGTGACTAGTACTACCCCTCCCTGTCACCTTACAGTGAACCTTTTTTTGCCACCCGAACGCAATCCGAACTGACCGAACTGTTCGGCCATTTCGCCGTTCGGTGTTCGGTTCTGTTCGGTGTGTTTGGGTTCAGGTTCATATTCGCATTCGGTCGTCCAAACAGGCCGAGTTCGGGCCAAACTCCGAACTTCCAAACCGCATTCACCCATCCCTAAACAAATGTGACAATGTCCCCATACAATGGTTTACCCATCCCTAAGCCACACACCCCATGCTGGCATGCAGACATGGTGACTTGAGGGCAAATGAAGCTCAGTCGGCTCATGGCCACGCCCACAGCTGAGCATAGGGTGGCAGGGAGAGCCCGAAATCAGAGCATGCCCAAGCCTATGGGCTGCTGATCGTTACCCAGTAAAGCACAAAGACGGAAGTCTCAAGAGCCAGGGGCTGTATACTTGAACGCCCGGTATACAGTGCAGCAAGCAAAGCAGATAACCAATGTCTCAGTGGGAAGAATCATTAGGTACATCATTGCTACCCACAAACCTGACCATGGAGAAGAGAAACATTACTAAAAGGCACAGGGGATAGGGAAGCGAACCCGTCCAAATGTCCGTCAGTCTGCTCAGGAGCTGGGACACAGATGCACGTCTCAACCAGTCCACAGTGATACAGTGGCCACCAGTGTCATGACAAACTGCCGTAGAAGACCGGATCGGGTCTTATTCATTATTATTATTATTATTATTATTATTATAAACATTTGTATAGCACCAGCCGTGTACCTGGTGCTTTACAGAACAGAGATAAAGATGCAGTCCCTGCCTATGGCTTACAATCTAAAAAGACAAGGAGGGAGTGACAAGGAGAGGGGACAAGGGGAAAACAAGAGAGAAGTAAACAAACATGCAAGTGACTGCGAAGGCTCAGGTGCGTGTGCTTGGCTTGGTTACAGTTAGGCAGGAGTCTGCAAAGGAGGGCAGACCGTAAGTACATAAGAGGAGCATTCCCCTCCGGTAGCCCTGCTCCCCATATGGTACATGACCGGGTAACACAACTCAAAAGGATCCCCAAAGACCAGGCCCACCTGCATTTCAGGATGAGTACACACATGATAGAACGTCCTGAACTCGGCACCTGAAGGCTCCTCCAGCTGATATGACCCACTGAGGGGGGCTCTCAAGTATACCCAGCTCCAGCAGACAACTGTGGCAGGCGTTGCAAGATTGCCCATGTACACGGGTCCCAGTGATGGCCTGGGCAAGAAAGAGGCAAAAGGAGGGCCCCTCCATCACGAGGCAATGGCGAAAGTCAGGAAGCCCACAAATCTCTCATAAGAGAGATCTGCGACCTGTGGTGTTTGAAGCGGGAGAGTAGGCAGTTAGAGCGACGGTGGCGGCGGACTCGCAACCAGTATGATCGATCGCAGCATAAGAGCAGTTTAAATGCCTATGCTGTGGTGGTGCAGGCAGCAAAGAAACAGTTCTTTGCTTCCCTTATTGCATCTGCAAAGTCACGTCCAGCAGAGTTTTTCCGGGTGGTGAAAGGTTTGGTCAGTCCTGCCTGTCTCCGCCGGGACCTGGAGCAATCCAGTGACTGCTGTGACCGGTTTATCAAGTACTTTGTTGATAAGATCACTCACATCCGCCACAATTTTGGTTCTGCAGTTATTGCAGAGGCTCTTGGGGCTATGGATGCCCCGTCCTGTCCTGTTTTGTGGGATCAGTTTCAGATGGTGGTGCCTGCCAATGTGGAGTCCTTGTTGGAATCTGTTTGTGCCACTACTTGTGAGTAAGATCCATGTGCGTCCTGGCTGGTGAAAGCTAGCCAGGAGACGTTACAGCCATTGCTGGCTGCGGTGGTTAGTGCCTCCCTTTGGGAGGGTAGGGTGCCTGACTGCCTAAAGGAGGGTGTGGTTAAGGCCCTGCTCAAGAAACCATCTCTTGACACTGATGCTCCTGCCAGTTATCGGCCAATCTCTAACCTTCTCTTTTTAGGGAAGGTTATTGAACAGGCTGCGGCACAGCAGCTCCAGGAACATCTGGACCACACCTGTTTCCTTGATCCCTCCCAGTCTGGGTTTCGGCCTGGGTATGGTATGGAGACGGCCTTAGTGGCCTTGGTTGATGATCTCCGTCTGGCATTGGACCAGGGTCGTCAGACCTTACTGGTCCTGCTAGACCTTTCGGCTGTGTTCAACACAGTCAATCATGAGGTGTTGGTGACACCTTCGGGACTGTGCCAGAATTGGCGGAACGGTCTTGGACTGATATAGTTCGTTCCTGGCCAGGAGAACTCACCGGGGGGTCTTGCAGGAGTGTATGTCTTCCCCCCTGGACTTCACATGTGGAGTCCCACAGAGTGCCATTCTGTCCCCCCTCTTGTTTAACATCTATATGCAGCCATTAGGGGAGATTGTGAGAGGGTTTCAGGGCATGCAGTGTCATTGGTATGCTGATGACACTCAGCTCTATCTCTCCTTTTCCATCAACCCAGGCCATGCAGTCTCCTTATTTTCCCAGTGTCTGTCAGCTGTGGGGGCTTGGATGAGGTCGAGCCATCTGCAATTGAATCCTGACAAGACGGAGGTGATGTTCATGGGTGAGGGCTTGGGGGGCCTGGGGGTGGTTGAATCTTCTCTTGTTGGGGGTTTTGCCCTCCCATGTTCTCTCAAGTGCGGAGTCTGGGTGTACTCCTCAATTCGCGGCTCAGCCTGGAATCTCAGGTTGTGGCCATGGTGGGGAGTGTGTTTTGGCAGTTACATCTTGTCCGGCAGCTTCGGCCGTATCTCTCAGACTCTGACCTCGCCACTGTCATCCATGCCTTCATCACCTCGAGGCTGGATTACTGCAGCGTGCTCTACGTGGGGCTGCCCGAGAGGCTGGTCTGGAGGCTGCAGCTGGTGCAGAATGCCGCGGCCCGTCTCCTTATGGGGGTGGGTTGCAGGGAGCACATGACCCCTGTGCTCCGGGCTCTGCACTG
>QEPC01004523.1:1558702-1585119 GCA_003113815.1 Sphenodon punctatus
ATGTTCACCCATCCCTACCCTTAGGTTTTTTAACTAACTCTATGCCACCACATAGGTTTTTTAACTAACTCTATGCCACAATCTGTTGGCTTCAGCATAAGTATGCCATCACCATCGTGCTAACCACCACCCTTCTTGTTTCAGTCACCACAGGTCCTCTATAAACCACGGGGACCTGCATCATCAATGCTCAGAGAGTAGACACTTACCACCCAGTCAATGGCCTCAAACAACAAGGTGTTGCAAAAAGCCATGAGGTCATCAAGTGAGCAGTCATAAAGATTGGAGGGTAGTTCCCCAAGAGCATTCCGGAACCTCTCTGGTTCCATAAGTCTCCAAGGACAAACCAACCTAACAGGTTTCACATCTCTCTGGGGGCAGACATGCGCCAGGAGACAGGCCCAAAAAAGGTAATCATCCATCCACAATAAGGGCCCCAATAACACGTCCCCCACTAATGGATCCCCCACCTCAAGGCCCGTGCAAAAATAGCAGGTCCAGGGTATGTCCTCCATCATGTGTTGGGCCACTAACCACTTGAGACAGTTCCATGGTGGTCATGAACTCACATTCCACCCTGGCAAGGCTGGCGTCAGTGTGAATATTGAAGTCCCCCAGGACTACGATCCTTGGGGACCACAAGACCACCTCCGACACCAGCTCTGCTAGAATGTGCAGAGATGCTGCAGCAAAATAGGTGCACGGTATACTAGCAGGAGCCCCAAACTGTGTCCAGCCAAAATAATAACAAGATGGAGGCCCTCAATATCCGGCAGAGTTTGCACCGAATACCTCCTAATGAGCCAAGTGTCCCTAAAAATAATGGCTACACTGCCCCCACCCACCCCCATCCCTCTGGCTATGGCTGGTGCTGCACAGTGTACCCAGCTGGAACTAGGTCAGCCAAAATTGGCCCTGACTCAGTGTCCAGCCAGGTCTCCATAATGCACACGAGGCCAGCTGCTTGGTTCAGGATCATTATTTAAATAATGTAAATAAATAAATAAATAAATAAATAAACTCCTGGACAGTTGTTGACTTATTTACAACCAACCTCAAGGTCAACAGCATCAAATACAGACCAGGGGCCCTCCGATCTTCAACCATCTCACCATCTGCCTGGGGAACAGCGAGGGGAACAGGCACCAAGTAAGTATCTGTCTTGCCTCACAGATTGAACAAACCACCGCAAGGGACCATATTCCCCCAACCCATCATAACCCCTATGACTGCGGCCCTCCCTCCGGCCATCATCCCCCAAACCTGTCCCTGATGGCTGTCCTGCCCGACAGGTGAGGGAAATCTCCCTCCCCCCAACCCACCCGTACCCCCCCTCTCACAGGAGGGCATACACCACTCCCACAGGGATCCTACCCACCCCTCTCACTGGAGGAAAAGATCCCCCCCCCCCTAACCCAGTTCCCTCATCCCTCCCTCTCACTAAGGGAATGGGTCATCTCCCCTAACCACCCCAACAATTTAAACAAACCCCAACACCCAACCCACCCTCCCACAAAACAAAACCACCCCTCCCCAACGAACTCCACCCAGAAGCAACCACCAAATCCGATTCCAGCAGCTAAAAATACCCGTCTATCCCCCCCAAGCCCACCAGCTCTCAGCAGTTACCAAAGACTCCTCCTCACCCACCCTCCACATAGACAGCAATAAAATCCCCAGCCACCCAGGCCACACTGAAGGGCCACACCAAAAGGCCCTTTAGCAGCGGAAGGGAGGGGTGATGATGGAGAAGGCATGTGGCTTAGGGACACAACACACCCCAGCGCCTACTGAGTTATAACACAGGAATAGGTCCACTTGATCCACTAAAGTTTTGTGTGTCTGTTCCGCTGATGTAGTAAAACAATGTGTGTGAATGTTTCACAATCCGTGCCTATGCATTTTTATCTTCTATTATGTAAAATTCTTCTTTTTTAAAAAAATTAAGCTACCTCTCCCCCAAAAAAATTTTTTTTAGTACAAACAGAAAACCTGGAGAATGACCAATCTGCAAAAAAAATGCATGTTACATTTATAGCATTCTGAAATGAAATCCTTTTTCTAATAAAAGCTTACAAGAAATACAAATATCTTCTCTTCCGGTATTTCCTTTTTTGATTGATTTCACGAAGATTCAAAGGTGAAGTGAATACACTTATATTTTTAGTTATGCTTTAACATGTTAACTTCAAAAGGGAACAGAAATACAATTCGTTCTTCATCAAAAGTGGCAATGTCCTAAATTATAGAGTATACCTACTAAGCCTAGATAACATTTTTGCAGCTAATTTCATATTCCAGTTCAGTATAATGAACTTCTTACCCATGGTTGTATATATACTTTTTAAATTGTAGGTATTTATCATATTTTCATGTGTGTCCTAGAGCAAATATTTGTGTCACATTTATACTAAAATCTACCATTGTGTTAGTTAACAAGTGTTAAAACCCTACTACAAATTAAACTGTAGACATGCCCAGAATGCGACACTAGCTTATTTGACTCAACAAAATAGTACAGAACAGAGAAAGAAATGTGAAATTATGTAGAATTAATTTCCTTACCATGCAATAGGCTATATTTTATATTTATAATGGCACACTCTTTTGGAACATATGGTTGCTACTAGTGTGGTTTAAAAAAATTAAAATTATCAAATCAGGAAATTTCAAATCAGGAAAGCTATCATTCAGAGGTGTGCAATTTTAGATTATCTGTATATGTCTATTCTGCTATACCATTTTTATTTTTATTTTTATTTTTGTGACTTGCCATGTGACAGCTGTAAGTTTATCTCCATTCCCAGACATCTTTTGCCCTGAAATTGTAGAAATGCAGAATCATGAACCAAAAAAGAGGAAAACCAGTACAATAAAAAAATATACAAAATAAACCCATTCCTTTATTTAGTCTTACAATTTTCTGCAAACGTTTAAACTGGATTGTCTTTGAAAGTAAGAAAAGATAAACTGTGGAACGTGTGTTTTTGTTATTAATACATTGCAAGTAATTAAAATGAGTTAAAATTGCAACGAAGGCAAGGTATAGGATGGGGAGCCAATATGCCCATTGAACTTGGCATTCTGTTCCAGTTTATGAATCAGTGCCTTCTATAGCAGCAGGGATCCACAAAGATATACAGAGCTGTTCAAACAGCTCCAGGTAGCATCCAAAAGCACACTGTGACAACAGATCTTCATATGGTGAAGCTGTAAAGTAGTTGATACCTATGTGGCTGATTCCTTTCTTGAAATCCATTACTCCATTCCATAAATCACACAGCTCAAACATGCATTCTTCAAGCCAAGGAGCTGCAACAAAACTATCATGCTTGTTACCTATAGCTTCACAGTGAGAGGTTTTCCAAGATTCATTTGTGCATTTTACTCCTGTCTGTGCTACAAAGGGAAGGAAAGCATACTGGACCCGTAGGGCATCTTTAGGCATAACAAAGATTGGGTGTCAAACCCCTAAGTATGTGTTTGGCCATTGTGTATAAGCATCATAACAATCCCCCAACACTAATTTAGCCACCCTTTGAGCATCCATTGAACATGCGATGTGATCATTGCATCACAAGGATAATTTGCATGTTCCGGCTGAACATGTGGCAAACATTGTATCTATCTAATGATATTGCGTGGCATGTTAGCAGGTACAACATGGGTTACGAGGCGGCAGCGTTTGTGTGCTGAGATAGGGTGGCGAGCAAAACACTGATTTGCCCCAAGATGGGCTGAGTGTCCAAAGCCCTCTTTGCACAGACACCCTTCCCTCACCCACATATGCAGGTGGATGGGCGGTGGGGGGGGCGTCCGTGAGACCGCCGCAGTGGGGGGGGGCGCGCTCCCGTGCTCCACCCACCTCTACCCATCACATATGCACAGAGGCATTGGAGACAACAGAGATGCCTCCGTGCATGGAGGTGGATGGGCGTCTATGCAACGGGATGCCCACACACCACACACCTGCCGCGGCCTCCAGCCATCCCCCCTCCCCCCCGCACTACCGGCCCATTTGAAAAGGGCCTAAGCAGCACCACATGGTGAACTCAGGGCCAAACCGGTGTTCACATCAAGCTCAAATCACACATTCAGACACCCGTTGACATTATGTCTAAAGACACCCTCAGTTAAACTCATCCACCTTGCCTTTTGTGCTAGTTTTGTAATCTGTTTGTTGTGTTTATTCCCTTTTGTTTGCAATTTGAACACTATCAAATAATATATGTCGGGGGGGGGCTTGAGTTAACACCTTGAGTGAACCAAAGCATCTTTCAAATCAAAGATATTTGGAACTACATAAGATTAATGAATTTTAAGAATAAGGGATCCTATGGAACATAAGAGATTGCACATAAACAGTCCTCCTCTTCCTGGTCAATCTGGATATGGTTTTCTCCAACATAAATGACATCAACCAGAAATCCTCAAAACTGTATACAATTAAAAACTGGTGATTTGCACCAGCGTGGTCTCTCCTAAAAATATGAAGAAAAAAAACCCCAAACCAACAATCAAGCCCAGACCTCCTCAGGTCTAGCTGTAACAGATGGTTGGCACGACCTTTGGGCCAGATGGATTCATCTCAGACTCTGTTAAATTATTCATGCCTTCATTACTGAATGTCATGTTAAACACATTCTCCCTCCACAGATCAGTTCCCATTCCAGCAGTGCATCTAGAAGCAACATTTGACTGCTTCTGCAATACAAAGCTTTCTCAGATCATATTTCTTATTCAAGATGGAAATTAAAAAGCTTAATTAAAGTTTTTGCTAGAGAGGAGTCCAAGATTCAAAAAAATATTCTGATTACACCTGAACAAGGGTGTTGAGATACAGGACTTCATGTCAGGCTCATTTGTAGCTCTTGTCAAGAGATTATTCAGAGATTCACCATGCTGGATTAATTAACAAGTAGGAATTGTATAGCAAAAGGTAAATTTAATTGTGCTGCACGTAACCCATGAAGCAAGAATTCCTTTACTCTTATGTCAGTGGACATTGTAGCTAGGAAATTTAGGTCTGAAAAATTCTGAAAAGTAGGCCCATTTCAACCTTTGAATTGATAAAAGACAGGTCAATTTTAAATTGTTAGTTTTTGGTTCTGTGCTGAAAGATGTTTATTAAACATGTTCTTTCTTAGCTATTTGTTGGCCATACACCTGGAAACCCCTGTTTTCTTGGTTCCTATGTTAAAATCTATTAACTCTTTTAACCTATTCACTTTTAGAATATATGTATGTGGGGTTTTGGACCCCAAATAGTGGGTGTTTTGTTAAGTGGGTAATGGTATGGCAAAAGAAGCCATAGCCTTTAAACCAGGTGACATATTTTAGATATATTGTTTACTGTGTTTTCTGAAAGCAATACTGGATTAAATGGAGTACCCAAGATGTTCCCAGTGGAGAGAGAGGGATTCCTTATTAATTATTTGTTGTTATTATTATTATTATTTTATTTTATTAGCATTTATATAGTGCCAGCGATGTACCTGGCACTTTACAAAAAACAAGATAGACACAGTCCCTGCCCTAGAGAGTCTACTCAGGTCTAAGATTTACTTTTCCATCCTAACTATGGATAAAATCCATCATAGATTTAAAGTGTTCATGTTTCAGAATAGACCATGGAATCCATTTTTCTTTCTGTTCTTTTCCTTTCTTGTGACCTATGGCATGCTGTACAACTGGCAGTAAAAACTGGCTATGTAGTTATAGTTACATGAAAGACCTTGCTCCAGCTAGGTTGTTTTGATGATATTAGGAGGAATGCAGTAAACAATATAGTTCTTGGAAAATGTTAATTAGAAGTTAATTCTAATTATAATATCACAATGGGGTCCCCTAGCCATATGTCACAGCATAAACACTGTTTTTCTAAAATGACTCTGTTCACCTGTTTGAGTATAATATGTATTTGCTGTTTAATAACTTACTTGCCATTTGATTATAATTTGTTGGAATTTACTTGCTTATGTTAGTTTCTTCATCTTCAGCATAGGCTTTTGATCTGTTCACCATCCATTGACATTGTATTTTAACTTCTGTTAACTTTTTGTTAATAATGTATGTAGCAGGGAGCAGTCCTGTGGGACTGCTGCCCCTTTAAGAAGGGGGAATGCATGGGTCATCCAGAAGGCTGAACATGCCCAGGGGTGTGGCAGGGCCAACCCCATAGCTGGGGAAGAACCTGTGGGGTGAGCAGACTGAGAAACCCCTGTGACAGAGTGGGCAGGGTTTGTGGCCCTTTAAGGCTGAGAAGAGTGAAAGCCTGGCCATGCCCACTCTGCCTGTATAAGAGGAAGGCTGAGTGAGAAAGAACTCAGTCTCTACCAGGGAGACAAAGGAGCAACATCTCCTTGAAAGCCTTCCTGGTCTATGCTCTCCAGGGTCCTGAAAGACTGGAGAACCAGCAGGACACAGGTATTGTGGAGAGGCTATGCCCAGGAGGGAGCTTCTTGCCTGGGGGAAGGCTTGGTCAGAGCCTGGGCTTGTAAGGCCTGGATGGATGGACTTTGGGGGGGGTTGTAGTTGCCTTGCTCCTGAAGTCTGGAGAGACGGACCTGGGCCTGCAGGGTGAAGACGGATGAGCCGGTAGCCCAGGTACTGTGTCCAATAAAGGACTGTGATCTTAAAGACCCTCTGGACTGTGCATGGTGTGTCCTGAGAGGGTAACCCCTGCCTAGAAGGAGGGGGTTCAGCCTAGCTGAAGGCTGACACAGCGTAGCAGGGGGTGAGCTAATTCCCCGTGTGCCCTGGGGGACCCCCCTGCTACAATGTAACTTTGAATTCTCTACATTTTAACTGTAATGGGTTTCCATTGATATTAGGTGGGAGTATCAAAATAAGCAATAGCAGTCTTTAAGTTTGGGTCTAGTTTTATTGGGGAGACAAGGACTGTAGGGATTTAATTTGGCCTAGAAAGCAATTTGCTTTTTAGTCTGACTTCCAGGATAATTGGCACAAAGGAATTGAAGAGACACCGATAAGATTTTATTTGGGACCCAAGGTCTTTTTGTAAGTTGGGTCAAAACAGTTACATTACTGAGAACATGTTTTCAGCTTATAATTAGGCAGTAATATTGATAGTAGAGAAACACCGCCACCCTGCAGGAAAAGGTATTTTATTGTTTCAATCATATCTTAATGCTGAAATAGGTTTAGTTTTTAAGTTAAATAAAGGAGATTATAGACATTGAGTGATGTATTTAATTAGTAAACTAAAGTTTATTTCAACCTTAATTTTGGCTTCAAATTATACCTAAATACCCCCTTCAGATAAATAAGTAATTTTTCTTTTGAATTGTGTCTTAATGACTCAGAATCTTATAAATCAATGTTGCTCTCAAACTTCCTTTTTAAATTAGGTAGAATTAAGGCAGATCTAACCTCTGTTTTTCAACAACTTCCTGAAAAGAATCCATATATAAAATTATGTAGAATTAATAGAATTTAATAAAACTTCAGTGAGGCTGATAGACTCCATTGGGTTTCATAGAGCTCCAGTGAAACTGAAAGTCTCTATTGAAGTGGGACAAAGATCAAGATCGGTAAAAGGTTACCATGGTCTGGGTTCACAAAACTAAGGAGGGGTAAAGTCAAAATAATCAAGAAGAGTGGAGACATGGAAACCAAAAACATCTTTCTCTAGCGTCATCACTTGGCAAGAAACAAACTTCATTTTTACTGGAGGACCCCTGACCTGATGGACACTGATTGGAGGAACACATGGCAGCCATATTGAAAGACTCTCAAAAATCCTATAAAACTGGGAAGATATTGTTGATAAGAAGGGAAGATCTTGCTTGCTATAGAGACTTGATGAAAGGCAAAGGTCTGAATAGACCTGAAGGGACTTAGTTTTTTTTCTTTGTTTTAATTCTTGACTTTTCATGTTTTTTTCCTAAGTCTTTTCTTTTCCGAAGTCTTTTCTTCTTTTCCAGTTCTCTTAAAGTTATTTTTAAGCTTTTACTCTTCTCTTTTTTTATTTTATTTTTATTTATTTATTTTTATTTCATTTTCTAATTTTTCACTATTTCCAAGCCATTTTAGTTGATTTCTCTTTTCTTTTGTTTTGTTTTTCTTTTTTTAAAGTTATTTTAATTCCTAGTTTGGATTTTCTAATCTTTTGCCCAAGAAAAGGGCAAGTTCTACTTTTCTCTAATTTTTGTCCCTACTTGCCAACTTTACTTTTCTTTAGGGAAGCACTGTATTGGTCTCAGATGGGACTGTTTCCTTTCAATTCTTTTACTCAGCCTTGTGGGAAGAGTTCCCGCAAGTACTTCACTGTCTTTTCCCTCCCTTTTTGGAGCTTTCATGTTCCTTGTCTATTGAGGGGCCATTCCTCAACCTCTGAATAAATTTTGTTTTATATTTTTCTTTATCTTTTTTATCTTTTATTTTTACTATTTTTACTTACTAATCCTTCAGCATAGCAACAAGTTAACATCTTATCTTCCTCAGCAGGACCCCACAGATCCTGAGCAACTTTTATGGGACCTGCCATATCTGTTTGGTGAGATATATTCTCCAAGAATATATATATTGTAATCAATAACCTTTTTGTGTACTTCCATAGTGCTTTTATAGTAGTGTGAAAGCCAGTTTGGCAGGGCAATAAATTGTAGTATTTTAGTCATAATAATAGTCTATTGTAACTTTTGGTGAGGAAACAAACTTTCCTGCAGGGATCCCTGACCCCATGGTGCAGCTAATTCCTGGGAGAATCTCGGGATAACAACATACATAAGTATGATGACCGATAAACTAGTTTTAACTTTGCTGTTTTTATTTTGAGCAGGGACCAAGTCTCCACTGAGAGAACTGAGAAGAAGCAGAGATAAAAATGTTACCATTAGAGACAGTGTTCCTGTAGGCAAAATAGTATCAAAATGTGTGCACAGATATATATTTCCCTCAATACAGGTACATAAAATTGAATTGTTACACGACCGGTATACCAAAAAGCCACTGGCTATTGGCCCATCTCCATTACATTTTTCACATGGTCCATGGTGTCATGTAGACGCTGCATTAAAATGGTCTTGTCTATTAGATAGGATATCACATGTTTAGTCATGTTAGTTGGATGAGGTACATCTTATATCATGCATTGTGCTAGGCCACACAAGTTTAAGCAAGTGGCAATCTTTAACGCAGGTTAGCTAAACCGTTTTCATTCATCACATGTGAAATCACGCCCACACTATATAGACATGCTGTCTCCATGGGCAAGTCACTAACTAGTAACATTCATGAAGCAAGTGAGAGTCAGAAGTTTCTGTAAGTAGATTACTTTCCTATTAATGCAAATGCCACCCTGAAATGTCCCTTGCCATTTCAATAATTTTTACGAGAACAAGTGTATGCATACATCCAGATAGTGGGTTTTGCTATCTGCAGTATTCTGTTGTAATGGGATTTTACTTAATAGGATGTGTAACATATCTGCAGACAGGAGATATGTTGATAGAACTTAGTTGTATGGTCTTCAAAAATGCCTTTAAAATGTTGTAGTCAGATGGGTTCGAGCCCCAAAATAGACATTCTGCATTAGCATAACGCAAGGTTAACTTTCTGGCATGATTTATACCAAGTGTGAATGTAGTAACTGGATTAAATATAAGATATCATTATTGAAGAAAGATTTCAAAGACCATTTATCTTCCACTGATAGAAAGACTAGGTGATTTGCTGGAAAGACTGTACCTAACACTGGGTGTTTATCACACAAGATTGGGCCCCATATTAGGCCCCCCCCTGCCCCCATGCATGTAAAGACCTGATGTTTGGGCTGGGGCGTCTCCACACAGCGCCATCCCCAGAAAGGCAGGGCACACCATGCGGGGTAACCCAGCCTGAACCGGGCCAACATGCTTCCCGAGGGCTGCTTCCCATCTGATTGGGGGGTATGTGTTCTCCACCTTAGAGTCATGGTTGCAGCCTAGGGTGATTGTGGGAGCAACTGCAACTCTATGGTGAAGGGGAAGTGGCATGCAGGCAGAGTTCAGCTGTGGTAATTGCTGATCTGTCTGCTGGGGTCCTTGCGCAGCCCACACAAGGCAGCTGGGGTGGGGACATAGAACAGCTCCAGGGTCCATACCAGCCTGTCTATAAACACCCTTTGACCAAGCTGAATGTCCAGTTACATTAGCAGCACTTATACAGATTACCATACAAATAAGGTGGTGTTGAACTGATAATAAATAATTTTAATAACCTATTATAACGCAGGTGACTGTGTCTCTGCACAGGTTCCTCTGATGGCTTCACACAAGCCTGTATTCAGAGGTAGCAACCTCCTAACTCCTTTTAGTCTCACTTGTGTTCACATCTAAAGACAAGGGTGTGGCAAATATCTCTGCAAAGAAGTGGATTTAAATAAACATCATGCTCACCTGCACAGACATGGGGAAATCTCCTTAGTTTATTTTTCTCCCTGCAGTTTTCTGCTGTCCCAACAACCCTCAACACTTCCTTGTTTGTCTGCCCCTCATAGTGGATATGCATCACTAATTTCTGCCCTGTAATAAACAAATTAATCAAAGTATGCAACCCTTAAGGAGTGGGATCAGGTTCATCAAGTACTTGTCCCTTTTAAGGGGTCAGTTATCAACGTATGACTAGACTGCTGATGCAGGCCCAAGACAGAAGGCTGTAAGTCCCGTAAGAGACTGCCCAGGGAATCTGGGAGCTGGGAAGAGGCTTGCCAGAATAAGCCTGCAATCAAGATTGAGAGCCCTGTAAAAGGGCTCACTAGAAGTAAAATTATATCTCATGGCTGTTGTGTTGGTGTTTGGGGGAAATCACTGTAAATAAAGGCACTTTTGAGGAAGGATATGGCATAGAGTTATTACTTTGGTGCTCTGAAAAGACCCATGGCAATGAAGGCATCAGCTACATCCCCCGGCTGCAAGTTCCTGGCTCCTAAATAGCACAGTTATACTGCCCAAAGGATTGTTTGTTCAAGTATGGATGGATGGGTGGTTGACTGTGTGAGGAAAGACGGAGAATTAAGGAGGCATAAGACAGGGTTGCAAGGGCACCTAGGAAATAATATAATTAATTTTGTAACGATGATGAGAACTATGGCTGGGTTAGATACCAGAAAGAATAGCACAAAAGCCAATAAAATCAAGCAAGTGACTAGCCAAGCATACTGTACTCTAAGTCAGGATCTTTATTAGAGTGTAGACGAGTGAGTGTACTGTTACCTCATTGCAGCTCCCAAATGACATCCCCGTCCTTGAGATATCCTATCACTGGAATCAATAAGCACCCTCACCAGCACTCTAGAGTTTCTGCTGGACTGCTTCACAATGATCCAGTCTTACTGAAATAATACATTTTGCTGCCTTAACTCTTTGAAAGCAACAATTAGTTCTCTGGAGAGGAACAGTTATAACCACATAATCTTGCTCTTGCAAGATACGGAGAGCACATACAAGACTGAGGTCCCTGGTTTCAAAAACCTGATAGAATAAAAAAAAAGAATAGGATAAATGAGCTTGCTTATTACTAAGCCAACTTCTAGAGTTCCACCCAACTTCTTTAAGCAAAACTTTTCTTGTCATTAAAGAGAGCAGTTTCCTTCTCTATGTCACATTTTCATCATTTCCCTTTGTGTAAAACCTTTGGCTCACATCATCTGTATTATTCTTCAAACATTTCAATTCCTCCCATTCCCCATGACCCACTCCTTGCCATTCCCAAGAGGAGACTCGTGGGCAGGTGAAGGCAATGGCAGAGGAAGAGTGAAGCTCAAGGGTGGCACTGGCAAACAACTATGGAAAGATAGCGGGGAGTAAGGCCATGAAGAGCCTTGAAGTTAAAGGCAAGGAGCTTGTGCTAAATGCAAAAGGAAAGCGAGAGCCAATGGAATGAGGAGAAGAGTTGCTGAACATATTTAAGAACAGTGCTGAAGATTTAACCCAGAAACTAAACCCATTATTCTTTCAAATTTTAACACTCTGAGGGGAAAATCTAGCAAGCGATATTTAGCTTATTCACTAACATCAGGTGCTAACAGATGTGATGTTGGCCTGCTGTGGCCTGGGACTCACCTGCATGTTTGTTCTCCTGCCACCAGATGTTGGCTTGCTACTGCCATAGGGCAGGTAAGTGGCAAGCCTGGGATGTGTCCTCTGGAAAACCTCGGAGAACACCCCAGGCCAAGGTCTGCCGATGCGGGTCAACATAGGCCAATACCTGTCTCTTATACACATCTAGATGTGTATAAGAGACAGCTATTACCCTGTTCACAGGCATCCACCAGCACCACCGCCCCAGGTACAGCCGCAGCATATGGGGTAAAGAGGAACTCTTCCTTCCTGGGAGAAGACCCTTTGCCCATGCACCAGAAGGTGGTCCCCTGGAGTGCAGAGGAGACCCTGGCTTCATTGGTCTCTGTGGGGATGACACGGCATAATACAACCTGTGCCTATCACACCAGAATGAGTGGGTATATCAGTGGCTCACCACCCATATGGTGGAACAGGGCTACAACTGGCACACAATCCAGTGCCAACAGTGGGCCAAGAATCTGTGGAGGGGCTTCAGGGATGTCAAGGACAACAACTTTAAGACCAGGCACAAAATAAAGCCCTGCGTGGACCTCCCTGAATTCTTCCTCTGCATAGATTGTTCTATAGTGGCCCCACGGATTGCCCACACTGGACTCACCAAGGGCCACCCCTGGGTGGCCACTCCTCCACTTGTGACCAACCTAAAGCACGCACTCATTCGGGAAGACAAGACAAGCACCAGGCCCCCAGCAGATGCAGGCCCTGCTGGCACAGGTATGGTGACACAGAGATGATATGGCCCAGCAACTGCTGGACGAGACCACATGCCAAGAGGACGAGATCTGGGACACCAGCTACAGGCTGGTGGAGGAGTACCAGTACAGGGAATGCTAGCTGGAGAGGCAGGATTGGAACTGCTTCGTATGGCAGATGTGAGACTTGTAGTGATCCATGGAAACAGAGGGCCAGGCACTCAGAAACATCATGGAATAGTCCCTAGGGATGCAGCACACCCTTCTACACCATTTGGCCACTGCAAGTTCCACTATGGGTGTTTTTACACATACATTTATTCTGCATGTTTGCTGTTACATCCTGAACTTTCTGTGTGTCTAAATCACTCACTAGGGATGGGAATTTTGGTTTCGGATAAGACCGAAAGTACCCGAAAATGGCCATTTCGGCTTAAACCAAAATTTCTGTTCTTTTTCGGTTTCAGTACTATCGGATCTTTTGCATTGACTTTTTGTACCGGATTTTTAACGTTGTGGTTTGTCCCCCATTGAAAAAACTGCAATGTTAAAAATCCGGTACAAAAATCAATGCAAAAGATCTGATGGTACTGAAACTGAAAATTTTTTTGCCCAGAGTCCCATCCCTATCACTCACTCAGATCTTAAACATCTGGCTCTTTGAACTTCTGCACAGAACTTCTCCCAGAACTTTTGTGTGTAAAAAGTTCTCCTGGTAAACTGCTTTGCTCCAGGCAGCTGTGGTCACTTGGTTTCCATGGCAGCCCTTCATGTCTACAGCTGCAGCTACTTTAGGCTGCCTCAGGGCAATGTTTGTGTGAAGAATGCATCCAGGAACTGCCTCAGGACAGTAAAAATGCCCAATCACTGCCAAACTGGGGAGGGCCCATGTTCCCGACCTCCCCACAGAGGCCCTGCAACTGCACTCCCCTGAATCTCAAATACATGAGCGTGTCGTGCCAGCAGCCAGCCCTGCGGACACAGAACCCCATCCCTTTTATGGACCTGTGCCACTTTCAAAGTTCAAAATTTATGATGAGCCACAACTTTATTTTGAAAGTCAAGTTTTACTAATAGCTTAGTGTTCTAAGTTGTAGTGTTCTAAGCAAAAAAGAAAAAGAAAAAAGATCAAATAGATGTTTCTTATTATCTTTATTTGTTTTGGTTTTTAAGTGCACCCATCTCTGAAAGAAACCCTAGCTAATATGGTTAAAAATCCAGCTTTTTTTCCCACAGCATCTCTGGGCTTCTTCCAGCCACCATACACTTTGCCTGAAGCTTTGGGACCGTTGGGTGCATTTTAACAACAACTGAATGAGAAACAAAAATTTTCTTGTGAGTAAACTTGCAGTTTCAAGAACCAGGTACATCTCAGTCCCAGAACGAGTTCTTGAGCGAGAAAATAATTTTAAAAAATCATTGTGCATGTGCAAAATGGCTGTCTGACTGTTTTACACATGTGCAAAATGGCCACTGCCCTTAAACAAAATGGCAGCAATAGCACCGCCACCATTTTGGTTAAGGGCAGAGGATTACACATGCACAAAATGGCTGCTGCCAGTAACCCAAATGGCAGTGATGCTATTGCTGCCATTATGGCTAAGGGTGGTGGGTATTTGAGCATGCACAAAACATTCCAGTGGCTATTACATGTGCGCAATGAATTTTATTTTATTTTTTAATTAATTCTCACTGAGAACTCAGCAAAACCATTCCCAGGTCTCAATTCATCCGAGATTAAATGAGATCTGGGATTTCAACAAGATTTCTCACTTTTGTGAGATCTGGTTTCAGACCTAATTTTAACCTTTTCCTTGCTGGTTCCAAAACACACACACACGCTCTCTCTCCTCCACTCCCCCCTTTCGCTCTCTTCCTCTCTCCCAATCATTTGTTTTTGTTGGTTTGTTCATGGATTATGTTGGGGAACCATGATCCATTGTCTGGGAACCAATCAGTCATGTGAAGCACTTAATCTAAAGGGCACTGGAGGCTCCATAGCTTCCAAGAAAAGGAGTATGGCATTTTCTTTCTCTAAAGTTAGTGAAATGCCTCTCACTAGACTTTCAGTCATGCTGTTATTATTAATAATAATAATAATAATAATAATAATTAATTTTATTTCTATAGCACTCCCCTGCAAAATGGAGCTTGGAGCACTTCACAATAAAAATATGATAAAACAATATACAATCCATTTAAAATGCAAATTATTTAAAAGCAGTTTAAAGGAGGAAGGTAAAAAGGGAGGAGAAAACAGATGAAGGGGAACCAACAGCGGATCATAAAAGCAACTGGAAAACAAATAAGTCTAAGATTTGTGGATAACTCCTGGTCCATAAAACATCTCTCAACCCCCCGTTTTCCCGAAAACAGAGCTGCTACCTAGAAGGGGGGGGGGGGAAGCACACTAATTACAAAGTGGTTGAAGCAGAATACTAGGGCTGATCGCAAACCTCGCAGATCCTGTGTGCAGCCGTGCACAAGTGACGCAGATCCCCGTTGTAGAAATATTGTGCTCAGGAGGTCCAAAGGGTTTGGGATCAGCCCCGACGTCCGTGGCTGAGCACAGCATGCCACACTTTCATTCTGGCAGTCCATCCTTTTCTTCTGCACCAGTGGGTGGCACCACTTTCAGCAGGCCCTATATAAAGAATATAATCTATTGCTGGCTAAACAAAACTCTGAGATTACAGTAGCAACAGTGTGCTTGTTGGTCTCAGCTGCGGCACTAAACGTACCTCTCCATTCATACGCCTAACTAAGCACTTATAATATGCCCATCACCTGTCAAATGGGAGGAGCAAAGGCCTATGTCTGTAAAGAATCTGCATGTTTTTCTTCTCTCTATCCTTCTTACCAGTGCAGAAATCACTGCCCTAATAAAGTTCCAGCACTGAAAAGTCCTTTTAAAAAAAAATCTGTTAACAAACAAATATAGCTGCCATGACCACCTCCTGTAGCTGTCACTCCATCAAACTTGAGAATTGTCCCTATCACCCTCATAGCTGTTTCCATCCCACTCTTATCCCCCCTTGCAACTCTCTGCTAATGTAGGGAAGTGTTCAGAAAAGCTGAAGGTTTATGGCCTACTTTGAAAACCCTCAGAGCTGGAAAAGAAGGGGCACTTTCAAGAAGGTAGCCGAGCCAGAAACTGACAGGAGCTACAGCTGCTGCCTTCTGCCTGTTAAGCAGAAGGAAAAGACTGGCCCTAGAGACAGGGGCAATCCCTGAAGTTTGCTAATTTCATCAGGCAAAATAAGAGAGCACAGAGAATCTACTGACAACTTCTGCCCAAGCAGAACTCACCTGTCAGAGGGTGATGATAAACATGACAGGGGCCCACCTGCCTGGGCCAGGGACCCCCTGTCACATTTATTAATGGGCCACCAGATGTGGGTTCACTGCTGCCTCAACCTATGTAGGCAGCCAGTCCAGATGTGGTCCCCTGGGCCCACAGGCTGGCAGCAGCTGTAGTTCCTCCTGATTCTGGGCCCACAGGCTGGGCCAAGGGCTGCCTAGGTGGGCCAATGCAAGCCATAGTGGGCCCGCACCCACGTCTATTAGCAGCCCCATCCCCTACCGGGGATTGGGGGGCTACAATGACAGGCAGTCATGGCTACCTGTGATTGGATGAAATAGCTGCCCATCATGGCGGGGTGCAGAGGGAGCGCCAGGGGAAGTGTGTTCCATTCCCCCTCTGGGGGGCAGGAGAGGGTTCACCGGGCCAGTCGGGTACACGTTTCTTACGTGCCCCAGACCTGACTGTCCTGGAGTGTGTAGCCAGTGCGCCGGTTGCAAGTTTATTTTCACCCAGACTGTTCATCATCTTTCACCCTTTGCGATTAGTCAAAAAGTTAGTTGGGAGGAAAATATTGTTGTTCCCAACAAGGATGAAAGTTTCAGGAAAAATTGTCTTTACCATTCCTCTCTCTCCCTACACACATACACCGTAAGTGTGTGTAATTTTGTATCATTTTATTAATTGCATAACCAAATGGAGTCTCATTTGGTTTTGTAACTAAAGTAACAAAAAATGAATGAATAAACAAACATTTGTTTGATTTCATTTGTTTTCATTTTTATTTTTTGTTTTATTTTATTAAAAAAGAAATCACTGGGCATGCACAAATGGCCGCAGACCACTTTATATTTTATGTTTATATAAAATATAAAAATATATTAAAATGTTTAAATATATAAAATATAAATATATATTAAAATATATTTATAATATTATATACTTCTTGGAAAAGGACAAGCATTTGCAGAATGTCCCTGGTGGCTATTTGTGCATGCACAGTGATTTTTTAATTATTTTTAATAAAATAAAACAAAACAAATGAAATTAAACAAATGTCGTTTGCTGATTCATTCATTTTTGTTACCTTAGTTATGAAAATGAATGGGGCTCCATTCATTTTTGTAATGAATAAAATGTTATGAAATTGCACTGTGCGTGTGTATGTGTCATCCTTGTTGGGAACAACAATATTTTCCTCCCAACCAACATTTTAGGTAACCATGAAGGGGAAAGATGAGGAAGAGCCTGATAGGTTAGTTGTGCTTGGGCAGAAGTTGTCAGAAGATTCTCTGTGCTCTCTTATGCTGCCTGACAAAATTAGCAAACTGCAGTGATTAAATTTTTATTTATTTATTTTTAAATCACTGCGCATGCACCAAATAGCCACCAGGGCCATTCTGCACATGCACGGCCCTTTTCCACAATGAGCCCAGCAGCAGCAGCTCCGTTCTGGGAAAGGGTGTGCATGCACAGAATGGCCCCGGCAGCCATTTTTCACATGCACAGTGATATTTTTAAATTATTATTACTAATAAAATAGAACAAAAAATTAAAACAGTAGCATCCTTAAGAAGTACTCAACAGGTCATAATGGAGTGATCCATTCCCTGCTATTTACTCCAAGTTCCCATCAGTGAGATGTTACATCCCCCTGAAACCTACTTGGCTAATCGCCATTAATGGATCTGTCCTCCAAGAAAGTATTGTTTTTCTCTCAGCGCACAATTAGGTTGTGGAATTTGCTGCCAGAGGACGTGGTCAGAACCAGTCGTATAGCTGGGTTTAAGAAAGAACTGGACAAGTTTGTGGAGGATAGATTCATTGGCAGCTATTAGCCAGGTAGGTTTGGGGAATGTAACCTCTTACTGTCGGGAGCTGGGAGTGAACAGTGGGGAATGGATCGTCCCATAACGACCTGTTGGGTCCTTCAAGCAACCAAGATTGGCCGCTGTCAGAGACAGGATGCTGGACTCTATAGATCATTGGTCTGACCCAGTACAGCACTTCTTATGTTCTAAACATATCCAATTCTTTTTAAAGTTAGCTGTGCTACTGGCCTTGACCAGAGGATGATAGAGACACTAAACAAAATAAGAGCCCTGTCATTCAGGGTGTTACAAAAACACAAACTGTGTTGCCTTGTACATTGAATAAAGATTCCCCGCTACTTCATAGTCACAAGTGTGGAGAGACCACTGAGTAAGAGCATTTAGAGCATTTAGAAAACAAGCCTCCTGTAATGCTATTTTAACTAATTTTGTTGTTCTATGTTGTTGTTGTTTTCTAGAGAAAGAGCGTGGTTGCCATGTTGGTTCTGAATGTCACAGATGAAAACAAAGTAGTTCAGCTGATATATTTTATTGGACCAACTGTAGCTGGCAAGATTATGCAAGTTTACAAGGCCACACAGGACTCTTCATGCCTTTGGAAAGGCCCTGTGTCGCCAGACGCTTCTATAATCTCACCAGCTACAGTTGGCCCAGTATAAAAGATATTTCCTGAACTACTTTCGTCTCCATCGCTAATTTAAAAAAAAAATTGGCACCCAAAATACCTCAGACATTTTAACAAAACAAAAAATGCAAGAGACCGAAATTTCTACAGATCCATAGAAAACTATGGAGATTCAAATAGGTGCTATAAATATAGCTCTAAGCAGAGCATCCATTGCTTTACATGGCCATAGCTGTTATGAGTGGATCAATCCAACGTTTAACCAGTTGCTCCCCTTTCAGCACACTACACAACTGGCGTGCACTGTCACCACCAAAGCAAGAGGAGTCAACATAACAAGATGAACAAGGAGAAGAAGTCAAGCCAGGAGTTTTAATTCCATTTTAATTCCATCTCAGGAGGGTTCCATACACTCTCCATGTCTGTGGCAATTGGGTGGAGAAGAAAGTTGCAAACTCATCTAGCACAAGATCACACAAGCTGTCAGACGTATAGCAGACTCTACTCCCTCTCTCTCTCCCTCTGTTCAAGCGCGTCTCATCAACTGTCTCTCTGACATCTCTACCTGGATGTCTCAACGTCAACTCAAACTCAACATGGCTAAAACTGAACTCCTTATCTTCCCCCCTCATCCTTCCTCTCCTTCCTCACTGTCAATAACTATTGATGGAGTCACCATCCTGCCTGTCCCCCAAGCCCGTAGCCTAGGCTTCATCTTTGACTCAGCCCTTTCTTTTAAACCCTACATTGACTCTGTTGCTAAATCCTGTCGCTTCTCCCTCCATAACATTGCTAAGATTCGCCCTTTTCTCTCTGTCTCGTCTGCCAAAACTCTTGTTCATGCTCTGGTCATCTCTCGCCTCAATTACTGTAACCTCCTTCTCACTGGCCTTCCCCGGTCTCACCTTTCTCCCCTCATCTCTGTCCAAAACTCTGCTGCCAGGGTCATCTACCTCGCCAGTCGCTTCGACCATGTGCAGCCCCTCCTCTCTTCGCTTCACTGGCTTCCCCTTCCTGAACGAATCCTGCACAAGCTCCTAGTCTTCACCTATAAAGCTCTTCACAACCTTGCTCCCCCCTACCTCTCTGCACTTATCGCCCTCCATACTCCAGCCCGTGCACTTCGCTCCTCCTCTGTCCCTTCTCTCACCCTTCCACGCCTTCCCTGCTCCCCTAAGCGCCTTCGTCCCTTCTCACTTGCTGCCCCCCATGCCTGGAACTCCCTCCCTGTCCACATCCGCCTTGCCCCCTCCCTTCATACCTTCAAATCTCTCCTTAAAACTCACCTCTTTCGCTCTGCTCTGTCTGACTCTTTATCCTGCTGAGCCACTATTCCTATACCTACGATCGGTTTACCCTTATCCTTGCAACATGGACCTGCCTGCTGTCATTCTCATCGTAACCAAGCCAAGTACGTGCACTTGAGACCTCGCATCTTCATGAATGTTAGACCCCTTGTCTCTCCCTCTGTTCCCCTTCCTAAGTCTCTCCCCCAGCTCCTGTCTCTCAGATTGTAAGCCCTAGGGGCAGGGACCGTGTCTATTTTATTACTTTGTAAAGTGCCAGGTACACTGCTGGCGCTATATAAATGTTTGTTAATAATAATAATAATAATAATAGCACAAGGCCTTTACCTGTCGAAACCCTGGGTTCTTCCCAGTCAGGGAGGCTCTGGGCAGTCTTCCAACAGCAGCCCCAGTCATGAAGGGACCAGGGTTCCTGCAAGCAGGCCATGGATTGCGCTAGATTCTGCTGGTCAGCACTGCTGCCTGCTAGAGAACGCTGCTGATCTCAGACAGGCAATAGCTGCCCGGCAGCAGCACCAGTTACCCGCTGTTGTTGCAAGGAGGACTGTTTCCATACATTGCTCTAGCTACTGGTGAACCAATACCTGGGGCAGTTGCTTTGTTTTTTTCTGGAGCAACCACTGTAAGTTTAGCACGTAACGAGGCTTATCTTTGTATGTTCAGACGCATCTTGCATGGAACCTCTCTCTGATACCACCTACATTAGTGAGTTTAGGAAAGTCTCTTGGAGATACAAGGGGCGTGCAATTCATTTTCATTATTATGATAGCAAAAATGAAAACTTCCATTTTCATTTTGGTTATTATAACAAAAAAGAAAAATAATAACAAAAACAAAAATGAAACTGAATTTTCGTTTTCAAAATAATGGGGAAAAACTGAAAAATGTATTTCTGACTATAACGATTTTGTTTCTTATTCAATTCTGATGAAACTTGGGGAAATTGTACGCCCAATAGAGAGCACTATGTGTACCAAAGTTCTGAAATATTGGATAAAGGAAACCAATTTTAGAAGCAATTGAATGTCATGATTTTAAGAAAAGCTGAATACACATTCCTCGCTACAACTTCTTTATCTTCCATCTAATTTTCATGAAACCTGGGAAGCCTATGTTGCTCCCCAAGATTACCAATCCTGCCAAATTCAGAAATATTGGACAAAGGGTCCTGATGGTATAACCCATTAACTTAAAAATGCATTTCGAGCTGTAACGTTTTTATATTCCATCCTGTTTACAAGACATTTGGCAGGAATGTATCCCACACTTTCCAATCATCTCTGCCAAACTATGGGGCAATTTAATAAAGGGCCCCAATTTTATAAGAAATTAAAGGTGTCCCCTTGAAAACCATTATTCAGATAAATAGTAGCACATGCAGTGCTAGTTAGAGGCAGGCACCTGGCATGGCAGGGGGAGGGAGGCTGTAGGAGGGAGAATAGGGAGCAACCCAACAGATTGACAGACACATCCACTGGCCAATTACTGCATGCTTCCAGCTTTACAAGATCAAGCGGTGGTGACTTCGAGGCGGGCATACGAAGCAACCCTGAGGCAGGCATGGAAGAGACATAACTGGAACCTTCAGGATAGCATCCCACAAATCAGGAGACATGGTTTATATATCCAGGTTGGCCAATTATCATCACAATCACATCCTGCAGCACTGTGACAGAGGACATAAGAGAATCTCTATTGGCTCTTTCCTAAACAGATGTTTCCAACTTCCCAGTAACAAGTGGGGGAGAGAAGTTAGGGTTGTCACAGCACAGAATGAGGATATTTGGTTGACATTTCTGCTGGCCAACTAGCATCACAAACAGATCTTATACCACAGTGTCATGTAAGAGAATCCCCGGCATAGGCTCATTCTCTGCATATGCTGTCCAGGCTTATAAATTGGAAACCTTTATCACATATTTCTATTTGGCATAAATGATCTGAAATGTGTGAGATACAGCCCTGCCAACATTTATGTACACTGGTTGGATTACAAAGATGTTACAGTCAGACATACATTTATAAGTTAATTGCTTATACAGCAGGACCCTTTATCCAATCCTTCTGAGAGTTGGCATAGATAGTAAATTTGGGTAGGAGTATATGCTTGCCAATTTTCTTCCATATTAGATGGGAGATAAAGAGTTCTTTATCCACTCTTTCTGAAATTTGGTACACATAATGCCCTCCACTAGAGGTATAATTCCTCCAAGTTTCATCCAAATATATTTAATTTTAAAAAGGTTAAATCTGAAAATGTGTTTTCCATTGAAAGCAATAGAAAGCAAAAACAAAAGCAAAAACAAAAACAAAATTTCAATATTTATGAAAACAAAAATGAAAAATTTAAATAATGAAAATGAAAAATGAAAAATAATAACATGGGTCCTTGGTGCACACCTCTAGGAGATACATCTTAAAACTGCCTAAATTCTTAATGCTGTCCTTAAATGCATATTCAAAAAATCAACACTGAAATGACTGTTGTTATTAGGGTCTGAATTAAAGTTGCCAGATCAAAATTTCAGCAGTAAGGGAGACAGTGAAGTTGTGCTGTCTGCTATGTCTAGTTCTGTGGGTGAAAACAGACGTGCCAATGGTAATGTGCCTCCCTGGTCCACTCCAGGATTAACAGCTGCAGTTGCCACTCCTTGGGTTCATACCATGAGCTCTCAGTCCTTAACCCAGGTGTGAGGGCTGCCAGAACAGGTCCCTCCTCACCTGGGGCAGCCCTATCCACACAGGGCAAGACTCCCAGGCCAATGTGGTGCAGCAGAATTGGGTTCCAGGAAGAGCTGCTTCCAAACAGCTGCAGGGGGACACTTCTGCCCCCCCCCATCAGCTGTTCAGGGACTGGCTGCATGCACCAAACAGTTGATGGGAGGCCCCAGGAGTGCCCCCCAGCAGCTGTTTGGCCAGCCAGGTGAGTGCACCAAACAGCTGTTCGGGGGGGGGTCTGGAGGAGCATGGTCACCCAGCACCACTGAACAGCTGGTGTGGGGGCTGGAGGAGCTGTAGGCCTCCTCAATCAGCTGTTTGACAGGGCTGGGGTGTGCGCAGGGGCCCAATCCATTGACCCTACCTTTCAGTGGGGCTGGGCAGGCCTACAAGATGTGCAGGCCCGCGTTGGCCTGGATTGGCCCAGGATACGTGACCAAGCTTTTCCAGAAGACACATTCCGTAGCAGCCGGCCACCTTCTGCGAAGCAGACATGGGCCTACATCTGGCAGGGACAGACCAAATGTGTAGGTGAGTCCCAGACCAAAGTCAGCCATCACAGGTTACTGTCATCTCTGTTTTCACCCTATGGAGCTATGGTGTTAAGAACATAAGTAGTACTGTACTGGGTCAGAGCAATGGTCCATCAAGCCCAGCATCCTGTCTCCAACAGCAGCCAATCTCGGTTCCTTGAAGTACCCAACAGGTCACTATGGGGCATTCCCTGCTGTTCACTCCCAGCTCCTGACAATAAGAGATTACATTCCCAAAACCTACCTTGTAATAGCTGCTAATGGACCTATCCTCCAGAAACGTGTCCAATCCTTCCTTAAACCCAGTTATACTACTGGCCTTGACCAAGTCATCTGGCAACAAATTCCACAACTTAATTGTGCATTGACTGAAAAAAATACTTTTGTTTTAAATCTACTACCTGTTCATTTCATGGAGTGGCCCCTAGTCCTAGTACTATCTGAGAGGGTAAATAACCATTCCCTATTAACATGTTCTACACCACTCAAGATTTTATAAACTTCTGTCAAATCTTCTTTCAGGCCATTTTCACATGGACAACCCCCACCCCAACCCACCCACATGTGTGGGGGGCGCCTGTGCAAATGTCACGGTGGGCGAGTGTGTGGTGGGGGATGTCCTTGGGAATGCCACGGGCGGTGGGTGGGGTGTGCACACTCCTACGCTCCACCCATCTCCACCCACGGAGCAATTGGCCAGAATGGCGGTTGCTCCATGGGTAGAGGTGGGTGGAGATGGGTGTGCACCCATGGGAACAGCTACCCATGTGCCAAACACCCATCACGCATCCACCCACCTCAGCCCGTGTGAAAACAGTCTCAGTCATCTCTTCTCCAAGCTGAAGAGCCCCAACCTATCCAGCCTCTTTTCATAGGGGAGCTGTTCCAAACCCCTTATCATTTTTGTAGCCCTTCTCTGTACCTTTTCTATTTCTATTATGGCCCTTTTCAAATGGGCCTCATTGGGTGGAAGGATGGGTGTGCGCCTATTCCCATGGGTGCATTGGTGCTGGTTGCTACATGCATGGGTGATGGGTGGAGATGGGTGGAGCACGAGAGCATGCACACACCCCCACTTTCAGGGATTTGAGGGTGCAAGGCAGATAATGACCAGCAGGGGACACTAGATGGCATGCTTAGCGGCATCAGGAGAGACAGAGAGAACTCGGACTCAGGGTGAGAGATACCTAGGGTAAACCAACACTGGGTTAAAACTAGCCCTCGGGGTGTTGCAGCTAACATGTTCCCCTAAGGGACAGCCAATAGTTCATCATCTGGCTTAGAACTCAGGCACAGTTTCCAAACACCTGAACAAGTGAGAGAAAAGGGAGAGAATGAAAAATCAAAGGTAGAAAAAGGTAGCGAGTTGGAGCTAGGAAACTAAGTGGGAACAGAGTGTCATGGAGTCTAATAGCGAAGCAAGGAGTCTGACCTAGGAAGGAACCAAAAGACAAGGAGCTCAGGACAATGCAAGCTGAGAGCCACAAGTCCAGAAAGGAAACTAGGAGCAAGAGCTAAGGGACACAGAACTATGAAGTATTATGGATGTGTGAACACTGGGGGGTTCGGTGTTGGGCCCATTCGGGGTTCAGTCTCCCCAAAACCATTCAGGTTCGGGCTGTTTGGCCCAAATGGGTTCGGGGGTGAACCCATTCGGGGGGGTGGTTTTCCCTCCCCCCTCCAGGTTGCATGAGTGGAAGGGGCTCTGGGGCTCACCTCCCCACGGCCCAGTAAAAAAAATTTTTTTTTAAAAACCCACCCCAGAGATCGACCTACCTGGTGGTGCTGGGGCTCTGGCCCTGGGTCTGGTGGCAGCAGCAGCAGTGGCAGTGGGTCCGGTGGCGACAGTGCTCTGGAGTGCTTCAGGCCTCTTCTAGGCCTTCTAGGTGACCCGGAAGGCCTAGTAGAGGCCTGAAGCACTCCAGAGCGCTGCTGCCACCGAACACACCACCACTGCCACCGCCGGACCCAGGGCCGGAGCCCCGGCACCACCAGGTAGGTCGGGCTCTGGCTCCAGGTCTGGCGGTGGAAGCGGAAGCGGGTCCAGCTCCAGTGGTGCTCCAGAGTGCTTCAGGCCTCTACTAAGCCTTCTGGGTCACCCGGAAGGCCTAGAAGAGGCCTGAAGCACTCTGGAGTGCCGCCGACACTGAACACACCGCTGCTGCTGCTGCTGCTGCTGCTGCTGCCACCACCTGACCCAGGGCCGGAGCCCCAGCACCACTAGGTAGGTTGATCCCTGGGGTAGGTTTTTTTTTTAAAAAAATAAATAAATTACCAGGCTGGGCAGTGTGAGGGGGAGGTGAGCCCCAGTATCCCTTCCACCCACGCAACCTGGAGGGGGTAGGGAAAACCGGGTTCCCCCATGTCCCCTGCCTGAATGGGTTCGGAACCCAAACTTGGTTCGGGTGGTTCGGGCAGGGGTCAGTTTGGGTTCGGGGTGTTCAGGAATGGGCCGAACACCCCGAGTTCAGACCAAGCCCCAAACCCTGTTCACACATCCCTATGAAGTATAATCTGTAGGAGGCAGAGGTAAGGAAGAAGAGGGAACAGGGTACTAAGGAGGATGAAGAGCTAGAAGGAGTTTCAGAGATATGACACAGGAACAATAAGCAGCAGAGGAATTAAGGAGCTATGAAAGGGACCCCACATACAAATTATGTTACAAATTACCAGTAGTAGATCAGCAATTTCATATTTCACCACTCGCAACCAGTATGATTGATTGCAGCATAAAAGCAGTTTAAACGCCTATGCTGTGGTGGTGCAGGCAGCAAAGAAGCAGTTCTTTGCTGCACTTATTGCATCTGCAAAGTCACGTCCAGTGGAGCTTTTCCGGGTGGTGAAAGGCTTGGTCAGTCCTGCCTGCCTCTACTTTGACCTGGAGCGATCCAATGACCACTGTGACTAGTTTATCGAGTACTTTGTAGATAAGATCGCTTGCATCCACCACGATTTCGGTACCACAGTTATTGCAGAGGATCATCTTGGGGTTATGGATGCCCGTCCTGTCCTGTTTTGTGGGATCAGTTTCAGATGGTGGCATCTGCTGATGTAGAGTCCTTGTGGGGATCTGTTCATGCCACTACTTGTGAGCAAGATCCATGCCCATCCTGGCTGGTGAAAGCTAGTCAGGAGACGTTACGGCCATTGCTGGCTGGGGTGGTTAGTGCCTCCCTCAGGAAGGCAGGGTGCCTGACTGCCTAAAGGAGGTTGTGGTTAGACCCCTGCTCAAGAAACCATCTCTTGACGCTGATGCTCCTGCCAGTTATCAGCCGGTCTCTAACCTTCCCTTTTTAGGGAAGGTTATTGAACGGGCTGTGGCA
>QEPC01004523.1:1586030-1607975 GCA_003113815.1 Sphenodon punctatus
CCACTGTCATCCATGCTTTCATCACCTCAAGGCTGGATTACTGCAATGCACGGTACGTGGGGCTGCCCGAGAAGCTGGTCTGGAGACTGAAGCTGGTGCAGAACCCTGCAGCCTGTCTCCTTACGAGGGTGGGCCACAGGGAGCACATGACACCAGTGCTCCGGGCTCTGCACTGGCTGCCGATAAAGCACCAGGCCAGGTTCAAGGTGCTGTTTTTAACCTTTGAGATCATCCGTGGGAGCCTTTTTGGAGGTTCCCCAGACGAGGCAGGTGGCCACCGATGTTAGATTTTTTTCGGTGGCCACCCCTGTGCTGCGGAATTCGCTTCCGGAGGAGGCTCGGTTGGCTCCCACTCTCCTGCTGTTTCGGTGTGTATGTAAGACCTGGGTGTTCGTCAGGCTTTTGGTGAGGGGGTGTGTGTTCCCCACATATTGTATTTTTAAATAATTTATTGTTTCATTGATTGTTGTTCACCCCCCTGGCTGCCCTTTGGGCAGGAGGGGTAGGATAGAAATTTTAAATGAATAAATAAATAAAAATATTTTAGTTCCTTCAGAACTCTATTCAGTTTGTCAATTTGCTCAAGAACCTCTTCCAGAGTCACATTGACCTGTGACAGCTCTTCTGATTCATTATCTACAAAGGGTAGTTCCGGCGTGGGTATCTCCTCAACATCGTCTGCCATGAAGACCAAAGCAAAGAATTCATTCAGATTCTCTGCAGTGGCCTTATCTTCCATGAGTGCCCCTTTTATTACTTGGTCATCTAATAGCTCAACAGAGTCTCTAGCAAGCCTTCAGAAATAAAAGACGTGTCTTAAAATAAGGGACACCTAGCAAACCCACTCTGAATTACAGATTTACACACCAAGTCTTAGGAAGCCAAATTAAAAGAGCAGTCTGCTCCACACCTCTTTGTCAATTTCCCCTATCTATAAAAGAGCACTAAAAATTCTTATGTACCTCATAGGAGTTGAGATGCTTAATTAATATTTGTAAAGTGCTTTGAAGAAGAGTGATAAGGACTGTTATTACCATCTATAAATAGAAGAATCATCAAAGTCTGGGACATCCTATCCTTGGAGAAACTAAACCATATTAAAGGCTTACTGGGCCACCTGGCAACCTCTTATTATATGCTCACGGACTACGACCACTGCAGTCAAAACCAGCACATTATCTTCTTTCTCTCTCTCTTTTAACAGCTTTAGATCAAAGGAAAGGTGCTAGTATATAGCACACTTTTTATACTTAGAAAATTGTACACAGAATCTGTATCAGGCAAGAACTGTTTTGATTTTCTTTCCAACTCTGCTTAAGGTCCTAATTTTGTAGAGTAAGCATGTCCAGTCAGGGCTTTATTGACTGGAGGCCCCACACTTCCTCCAAAGAAGGGACCCCATAGATAATAAGAACAGTCTTTCCCACTTCCCGAGGATCTGTTTTTGGTTTAGGCCTTTAATGGAACAAAAACAAAACAACAACAAAATGTTAAATTCACCACAGTTCTGCTGTTCTCCAGGTCCTAAACCCATTGCTTCTGTTAGAATGGCAAAAAGTGAAACAAAAGAAACAATCAGGTTTAATGCAAGGAAGACTCCTTTTCCAGCTCTCTGAGCAAACAGTCTTATTGAGTTGGTCTCCGACCCCAATAAAGTCCAGCAGTTGTGTGGTGCTCACCTGCTAAGCAAACGTTCCCTAAACCCCTGATAGCCGTAGCTAAACCACTGGAATAATAGCAGGGGTAGAGAATTTTGTTTTAATCTTGTGACCAGATTCAAGGGAAATGTTCTCGGTCTCCTTGAATCATGAAGGGCCATGAAGCCCAGTAAGGCACCTCTCAAATACAGAGAATTTACTTTTAAAAAGACAGTACTCCCCATGAGCAGCTTTTGCCAGGAGCCTCACATCAGGCCAGATTGTTTGCCCTAGAGCAGAGGTGTCAGGCTCCAGGGTACGGAGCTGTGGGGGGGAACAAGGAGGGAGAAGGAAGGTCAGGGCTATCAGGCTCCAAGGGACGGAGCCGGGGAGAAAGAGACACGGTAGGAGGAACCAAGGCCCAGGGGGGGAAACGGGTGTCCTCAAGGCGACCCTCTGAAACCTCTCAGTCGCTCTCTTGGACCCAAGAGATTATGCACTCAGCATCTCTACCAGGCACGCTGGTCTAAGGAGGCATGCGACTCATCATTGAGGCCAGGGTCCGAAGCCAGAGGGATAAACCACCACCTGGACGGAAGGCTCCCACAAATGGGAAACTTGCAGAGGTACCTGGGGAAGGGGAGTTCGGAGGAGCCCAGGCACAAGGCTACAAGCCGCAAGCTCAAGTCAGGGAAGCTGGTGGGTCAACCAGTACCCTGGAAGCAAAGCGGAAACTGGGCAGGGGCTCACCTGACGGCAAAGGGAACAGGACTATGCACAAGCCCCCACACGGGGCAAAGGGAACGGGACTATGCACAAGCCCCCACACGGGGCAAAGGGAACAAGTAAGCACAGGTTACACACAAGACAAGAGGGACAAACAAACCTGGGGCACAGACAAGACGGGGAACAAGCAAGCAAGGGGCACGCACAAGACAGGGGAGAAACAAGCAAGCAAGGGGCACGCACAAGACAGGGGAGAAACAAGCAAGCAAGGGGCACGCACAAGACAGGGGAGAAACAAGCAAGCAAGGGGCACACACAAGACAGGGAAGAAACAAGCAAGCAAGGGGCACACACAAGACTCACACACACAATGTACAGCATAAGTATGCCTCAAGTATACCAAACAAGAATGGGAAGGGAGTAACGGACATTGCTCCACCAGCTGCTTGTGGCTGCACCAAGGCTTAAATACTTCCTGTGGCCAATCAGGAAGCTGGGAGGCAGGACTAAGGTAATTGGCTACAGCTGGGAAGGGACATGACACACAAGGAGCAAGCACACAAAGGGGACAGAAGGAGGAAAACCCTACATGTCCACCAGGTGGCGCAGGGTGCTGGAGCACCTGTCCAGCACCTCAAGGGGCATGGGTTCAAGACCCAGCCCTGACAAGAGGTCGGAATCTTTTCCTCCCAGCAGCCACCTTGAAAATGAGGACAAGCTCCAAGGACTGCACAGAAGTTGGGGGCAGGGGTGCTTCAGAAAAAGGAGGGCCCAGATCAGGAATCTCTGCTCCCTTATTCGGAACTCAGTTTTTCAGGACCAGGGGTTAGGAACTGGATCCAGGGACCAGATCCAGGAACTGGAAAGGGGTCAAATAAAAACTAGTTGCAGGCCACATTTGGTTCCCCACCCGTGCCCTAGAGGCTGGTGTGTTCCTTTTGCAGAATGGGCAGTGGACGTTCAGTTTTCCCCATACTACCTTGACAATATGTCTCAACCGTGACAGAGAGAGAAAACCTTCAAGAATGAGAGGTCCAGTTCTGTGGCCAATCCATGCTTTTCCTATCCACTGAGATTACTGCTAACAAAGAAGTCAGTTGTGATGTAGGCTTTTGTGACATGGAAACTGGTCCGCTTGACCCTTGTCTTTAATCAATTTCGTATTTCACATGGGTTACCAAACAATTCTCCCAGTCAAATTCTACTTTCTGATATACTTTTTCATCAGCGTACCAGTGTAAATTCAGATCAACACCATAGACTGAAAATGCTCTAGATCTACAACGTGACGAAGCAGAATTTGGCCTTCATACCAGAGGTGTAGGCACCATGACGCAAAGGGGCTTAGTTGAGCCTGGGTGCTCAACTCTAGGGGGGCTGTCTGCAAGCAATCTGAGTGGTACTAGGACTTTTTCAGAGGGGGAGCCAGCAAAGTCCCAGCCCACTATTCAAGGTTCCTAGCAGCACTCAGGCTGCTTGCAAAGAACCCTGCCAACAAGGAAGTTTTCAGAGTGGGTGGAAGCAGAGAGCTGACTCCACTTCTACCCACTCTTAAAACTTCCTTCTTGATGGGAGTGCTCTGGGAGCTGCAGAAATCATTGGGAAGTCCTGCTTTCCAGCCCGGAGAACTCATCCCCTTGTCCTTGACATGAGAACAGAACCACCAAAGCCTTGCTACACCACTGCTTCATACAGCCCCATGACAACAGCACTTCCAAGCTGGCTATAAAGAACTAATAAATAGCTCTGTCTCTCTGGGCATGTTCACACCTGCCCTTCTGCACAGATTTTAGCTCCAGAAAGGAATTCAGAAGCCAAAATATGTGCGGGGTTTGTCCAGTACAAAAGTCCCCCCGCCCCCAATCACCCGGAGAGTACAGAGCCGGATTTCCCTGCCCTGCACTCTTTCGGGTGATCACCCACAAAGCCGTGCAGGGGGGCCTTTGCACCGGACAAACCCCTCACAGGTTTTGGCTTCTGGATTCATTCCTGAAGCCAAATTCTGAGTGGACTGGTGTGTGAATGTGTTCTTAGTCTCTGCTTAGCTCCAGATCTCCTTGGCCATGTTCTAGAACCCAGAACATGCAGAAAATAAACCAACTATAAAAACAATTGATAGAGAATAGAATACACACTTCCATTTGAAATGATAAAGTTCAAGTTTGTGAAATTTAATTCTCTTCATTATTCATTTTGCAAAATCCAGATTTAGAAAAGTATTTCCACAGCTCTCACATCCAGTAACTGTAATATTTTTAATCTTCAAAAACTAGTCATACAGAACTTTGCTTTTTACCTTTTACCTTTCAAGGAATACATTAATAATGTCCTTTTTACTTTGTAGCCGTCTAGCCGACTTTACCATGGAATTGCTCCAGTGAGCACAAGTGTGAGTTTCTGTTACTAAGTCTGACTGGTACGGTGTCAAAAAAATTCCCTGGCAAGCAGAGTTCTCTCCTTAAGATTCCTTTGACTGGGTGGGGTAAGAGTACACATGTTCGGATTATCACTGCTAGCAGCAACTTAGCTGAGCAGACATGCTGTGCTCTAGCATGGCAACAGCAATGTCTCTGCTAATAATATATCTTTGGTTCAGTTCTGATAAGTGTCTGAGGTTCTCTGGATATTTGTCAGGACCTCTCCAGAATGTGTATGTAGAATGACTGGGCTGGAGACAGAGATGGGCACAGGTTGACTTGCTGGATCAAAACCACAAACTTTAGGAATCTGGATTTAGATCCTGGTCTGAACTAGACCTGAACTGTTCTGAAGCCAGGTGAGCATCACTGGGACACTGAACCTGAACATAAACAAACTTTGAGAAGGTTATCTTATTCATTGTTTGCATGGCAATATTTACATGACAGTAGTTTCCAAAGGCCCGTATAAAGACTAAAGACAAACATGTACAAGGACATGATCCTTGCCCCCAAAGATATTTCCATTTAGGCAAAGTAATACTGCATAGAGGGTGGGAGAAATGAGATTCAGAATATGTTATATATTATATTATATAACATAATATAATATATTATATTATATTCATATACAAAAAGCTCCATGGTGAAGTAGTTAGATATGATATAAGGGCAGCATCTCTCGTTCACACTCACAAAAGTCAGGAAATAAAAATGTACAGCGCATCCCAACTTCTCCAGTATCGAAAAGCACACTTCTGATATTAATTACTGCTACCACCGGACACTGTGGACCAATGGGTCCCAAAACTGTTGCCTGTGAGAGTTCATTTTCAGACTTAAATATAATCCCAGTTTCCCTAATAGCAACAAAGTCTGACAATTCTGCATGTGTTTCACATGTGGGTGGGCCCCTGGGGCTCATTGACCCTGGTAGCACCAGGTCACATGACTGGCGCTATATAAATGTTTATAATAATAATAATATTAGCACATATAGCTCTGCCCCTAACCGTAGCACACACTGGTGGCTGGCTCACAGGGCCACACTTAGGGGCAGGTAACCTAGGCAGTTGCCTAGTGCAGTGGATTTGGCGAGGCGGCAAAAAAAGGCTCCCCCAAAGCCACCTGCTGCACCCATGTGCTGCTGCAGCCACCTACACAGCAGAGCCTGCATCAGCTCAGCTGTGCAGGTGGCTACGGCAGCCATCAGCTTCCCTGTGCATGCCTCACACCACCCCCTGCCATATTTGCTCTCGGCATATGTGCAGAGAGCAAATATGGTGGCTGATAGGCACACACAGGGAATCCAGGCACTGCACTGTGGGCCACCCCGCCCGCTCACTCTCCCCATCCTGTCCTCTGCCTGCTCGCTCACTCACTCCCCAGCCTGCCCTCTACATTCCCCCCATGCCTTCCCCCAGCCCACTCACCCGCCCCCAACCCTCCCAGAACCACAGAATTTAAGACAAAATGTTAATCTTGGATTTTAAGGGCTCACTTACCTGAATAAAAGTTTCCTTTATAGCAGGGGTGGGAAACCTTTTCCCTCCCATGGGGTCACTTTGAAAATTAGTACAAGCTTTAAAAACCACATAGAAGTTGGGGCAGGGTGTGTAACAGGGACAGACTGGCTGGCAGAGCCAGACCCTTTAAGAGGTTAGCACGCACCTGAAAGGCTAGTGCACTTGTTTCTAAAGGATCACGCACCAGCAAGTGCTAAAGGAGTGCTGGCTGCAGGAGGACTTGGGTCTGGCCAGAGAGACCTGGAGATGAGGTGCCTACCTAAGAGGAACTGGCTACCTGGCTAGAGGAGGGACCAGGCCTTTCCAGGAGGCCTAAGTCAAAGAAGGTAACCAGAGATTACATAAGGGCTGGTGCCTGGTTTTAGGAGCAACTGTGCCTAGCCAGAGGAAGAGACCCCATGTGGATGGACTGTGGATGGAGAAGGACTGAGTACATTGTACAATAGAACAGGACAGGAATGGCAATCCCATGTGGGCCTATGTCTTTGCGGCTGGATCCTGACAATACTTACTCCAGGGCCCAGAGACCTTGTTACAGGGTGCACTCAGGAAGAAGAGAGTCAAATCATGGATCTGTCCCCTATCTTTGAAATATGAAATATGAAAACCCAAAGTCATTTTGCCTTTGGTTGTATGCATGCCCTCATCTCTGCTTCTTTACCCAGAGCTCAGACTTCCAATGCTTGTGGGTAGGAACTGGATCCAAAAGCCAGAATCATGAGCTGCATTTTGTAACAACATGGGTGAAAACAGATGTGCGAGTGGTATGGTGGCTCCCCAATGCAGGGCAGGAAACTAGGGATGTGTGAACTCCTGGGAGTTCGGGGTTTGGCCCGTTCGGGGTTCAGCCAAGTCAAACCGGAAGGCCTGGTAGCGGCCTGAAGTGCTCCGGAGCGCCGCCGGACTCGCTGAACCCGCTGGACCCGCCGTCGCTGCCAGAGCCAAACCCCGACCTATCTGATGGTGCTGGGACCCTGACCCTGGGTCCGGCGATGGCAGCAGTGGTAGGTCTAATGGCGGCAGCAGCGGCAAGTCTGGCGGTGCTCCAGATCACTTCAGGCCACTACTAGGCCTTCCGGTTTGACCCGGAAGGCCTAGTAGCAGCCTGAAGCTCTCCGGAGCACCACCGCTGCCGGACCCACCGCCACTACCATCACCGCTGCCACCATCGTCATACCCGGGGCCCCGGCACCACCAGGTAGGGCAATCCATGGGGTGGGGAGTTAAAAAAATCCCAGGTTGGGCAAGGGGGTGCTCTCCAGCGCCCCTCCCATCCACGCAGCCTGGAGGGGGAGGGAAAATCGGGTTCCTCCCTGCCCCCCTCCCGAACACATTCGGAACCTGAACTTTGTTTGGTCAGTTTGGGCAGAGGTCAGTTCGGATTTGGGGTGTTCATGAATGGGCCGAACACCCCGAGTTTGGGCCAAACCCTCAACTTCCGAACCGCATTCACACATCCCTACAGGAAACAGTGACTGCCACTCTCCAGGTCAGGAAGGAACACCAACCAAATGTGTCTGCATCCTGAGAGTCGGTCCACCGCCTGCATGCCCTGGGTAGGGGGAGTCACAACTGTTGGGCGGACTGCCCTGTCCCCACCATGCTCCCAGCACCCTGCTCCCCACCATGTAGGCCCCACTCCACAGCAGGGATGGACAGTGGGGCCAAATAGATTAACTGGACCTGTGTGGCTGGCCCTTAGCTTGGAATGAGTGCCGAGGATCATCTGGAGGACTCATTCTGGGCCAGACACCTACATGTCCTGGGGCAGTAGCGGGCCAGCAGGCAAACTGACATGCAGTGAGTCAGCAGACCAGCATCACATCTGTTTGCCTCTCTTTTCTGTGATTTCTTTACACTAGGGTAGGGGGTACTTTCAAATGGGAAACTCAATTACACACACACATACAGTGCCCATATTTTGTATAGATACCCCAAGGAAAACCATGATGTAACTCCAGTTTCCCTTGCATGATGTCAGAGTTGACTTTTAGCATGAGTCTAGTCCTGTGTTGTGGTGAACACCTCCTGTGAGATTGTGGTGTTCCACACACTTCCTTCCTAGACTTTATTAGTGTGGAACTTCTTCCTAGAAGCCCATTTGGCTTCTAGGAAGAAGCTCCACACCTAGCTAGATTAGGTCTGGGATAAACCATGCCCCTATAATTCCCTAGCTCAGTGCTTCAAACTTTGAGATTACTAACAGTGACAGAAATAGCACCTATGAGAGTCTCTTTCCTGGTAAATGAGTTCCTTTGACATAAAATTCCAAGGCAAGGAAATTGACATGGATTTATTTATTTATTTCAATAATTTATACCCCGCACCCTCCTGTAACCAGTTCGGGGTGGCTTCCAGCAACTTTCAAATACATAAAAACACTATAAAACAGTTTAAAACAAACAGCAATATTTAAAACAAGGCCATGGAAGTTAACACAATAAAACAGGATGGGGGCGAAACACCATAACCCTAACCCATCCCCCCACCCCCAAAGGCCTGGATGAGTACTAAGTAAGAGAGAGAGCCAACAGAGAGGGAGGAAGAAAAGAAAAAGAAAGAAAGAAAGAAAGAAAGAAAGAAAGAAAGAACACTCCAAATTGTCAAAGATTCTTGTAAAACACCCTGCTTCAAAAGGAATCAAACCACCCCAAAGCTCATCATAATAGGACTGTGACTACATGATGCTAACCCAGTAGTTCATGGAACAATATGAAAACCCAAAGTCATTTTGCCTTTGGTTACATGCAAGAAGCGCCCTAGGGATGTGCAGGGGGGATTTTTCTGATTTCTATTCTGATTTCATTGCCAACTTTGTGTTTTGTTGTCTCAAGATTTTGGGACCTTTTTAAAGGGACAAATGTGGTAGCTGTTACAGTTAGTTGGAAATCAAGCATGTCTTTATCTGTGTGTGTGCGCGCGCACACGCACACACACCCTGTGTGTAAGGGGGTACTGAAAAGGGATACAGCCCTCTCTGCATGCAGCACTGAAAATCAAAAGTAAACCTAAATCAAAACATAGTCCACTCATATAGATCACTATGGTTGTGGCAAAATAAAATAAAATAAATAAATAAATAAATAAATAAATATAATAGCACACACACATAAACACACACACTGCCTTACATGGCACGCCGAGTGCTTCACAGAATATAAAACACTATAAAAAGTATAAAACAATTTTAAACAATTCAAGACAATTTAAAACAGTAATAAAATACTTTAAAATAGGGGAAGGAAAAGGGGAGGACAGAGTACAATTAAGGGAACCAGCAGTGGATCCTATAAGCACCTAGAAAAAAAATATGTTTTCAGGTACTTTTAAAAGATAAGGAGGGAGGAACTGAGATGAACATCTGGAAGGAGCGAGTTCCACACCAAGGGGCCTGTCACAGCAAAAGTCCAATCACCCGCCGACTTAAGGGATGATAGCGGAACTCCTAAACAGTGGGTGGTTCCTGAGCGCAAATACCCATCTGTGTGAGACTCCAGAGGTAGGTCTCGAATATAGCCAGGGCCTAAACTGTTCAGGGCCCTGAAAACCAGCAGCACAATCTTATTGTCGCCTCACCCCCCAATCAGACACAGAGACCAAGTGCTGGATTAAATCAGGCCACACTCTTTATTCAACCAATTCAAAGACGGCGGGTGATTGCACGAGCAATACGGGTCCAGTATGCTTAGCTAACTGATTCTTATAAACTCGGCACTGGCCGGGATGTGCCTTCCCGTGCCAGTTCCAACACAAACAAGGCTCCCCTTCGACAGCACCCTGGCTCTGGCCGAAAGGGGGAGCGTCCCAACTGTGGGCTTGAGTAAGGAGGTGAGTACCCGCTCAGCCAGCAGACCGTGCAGGTACTTACTGACCGAACTGCAGTACCCCTCCCAGGGGAATAACCCCAGTGCGTGCTGCCTGCGCCTAGCACTGGGTGTCACCTCCCCATCTCTTAAGGAGATAACTCGTTTAATCAATTCCTATCCTATTTAACCTACTAAACCATACTGGACCCCCGCTGAGTGCGACAACTATACCCATTAGTACGATTAATTCTTTCATTCCAGTTCCTCCAATTCGTACCTGTCTCTGTACGTATGTTGTCAAATTAGTCTGAGTATCATTTCCAGATCAGTATTTTATCATTAGTTGGTAGCCAATTATCAATTGCCAATCAAACCTATTTAACCTACTCCGCACTGTTGAAGGGGCAAAACAAACGACCCTAAATTAGGCTAGTCATTAAAATTCCCCTTCGGCTCCCTAAGGACAACCGGTAACTACCACAGTGCTAGAGGTGAGGTGGGTGGGGCTGCTTTGCCTCTCTCCCCACTCGATCTGCCACCCATGCGGCCAGAACCGCTCCGCCCCTCCTAAAGGGGGCGGAGCTTGGTCCATGTCTCAGCGTGGCGTGCCTTCACTCAACAACGTCTCCGGTCGGAGTGCTTTAACGTGCTCCGCCAGCGTCTCCCTGTTGTCCCGTCTCCTTCCCTCTAATGGAGGGGGCCTGACAATTACCCCGTCGCCGCCATTGTGGCGGCGAAGGGGACAACTCAATCCATCACTCCACAGGAAGCCAATGCAGAGAGTGCAGGGCGGGTGTAATATGATCATGACTGTCCAAACCAGTAAGCAGCCGTGCTGCCGCATTCTGAACAAGCTGCAAGCGATGGATAAGCACTGTCAAAAATGACACCCAAGTTCATTACCTGGCCCGCTACCTCCACCCTGACCCATCCATATTCAAGGGCCTGAGAGAAACAAGGTCATCCTCATAGCGACTGCCCCTTCCCACCAACATCACTTCAGTCTTCCCTGAATTGAGCTCCCCTGTGACTCCCCTGAGAAAACTCCCCTGCCACTAGCACAACACTCCACGGAACTTGAAAGATGCTCAAACTGCTAGACCAACAATTAAAAACTTGTTATAAGTGGAATTTGAGAGGCACAAACCACACTAACACATATCCAAAAATTACAGAGCAGTATTTATGTTTCAAATATGGAAGCCAAAAAGGGACTTTTTTGTGTGTTTTATCCAAACCCAAATGCACAGCCCTAGATTTCAGTAATATACTCTGCTTAATGCATGGCTATACAATGTATATTGGCAGCTACACATGGGCATGCTGTGAAAACATGTGCCCAAGCCTAAAAAAGGTTTGAAAGCTGTACTAGGCCAGCAGCCATTAATTATTATTAGCGAACTGAGGAGAAACATTGGTGGTGGACTCGCATGCAGTGCTGCTAGAATCCGATGTCTGCACAGCCCCGGAAGCTGTATAATAAGCCCCAGATTGCTGTTGCATGTGAGTGAGGCAATCCAAGTTCACTCCCCACTTTCAACTTGGATCTGAAGTTTAGATCCAATCAGAGGGTGTTTTTAAATTAAAGCAGCAGGAGTGGGACCCCGTGGCTGCTGATTGGGATAGGAAGTGCGTGGGGAGGGCTTCACAAAGGCGGCTCCTGGCATAGCTGCCTCGTCCATGGAGGTAGCCACCCTGGCCCACAGAGGCACTACAGCTTTTTCAGCGGTGCTCTATGCGGGGTCTGGTGGCTGGTGCGTTAGTCATGGGAGCGCACCTCCCCATCCACCACTGTCACATGAGCAGTTGGACACATGGATGGTGGGGGGCCATGCTTGGACGTGTATAATTTAAAAACACCCTAAATTTGAGATAGGAGTTTAATGCAGGGCTAGAATTCAAATTGCCTCACACATATGCAACAGCAATCCGGGGTTCATTATACAACTTCTGGGGCCCCACGGACATCAGATTCTACAACATTACATGCAAGTCCACCCTGGTGTTTATAAACAAGATGATAGCCCGCACCACGAGAGTGATCGGCCCATGTTCACTGCCCATTTATTAGATGGCCACAAGATGCACGCTCCTATGTGTCACTGAGCCTCCATGGAGCCACCACTTATGATGGAGTCCTGGGGCATCACAGGCCCACTATGTGGACCAGTCCAGGTTAATGTTCGCCCATGTGTCAGCCCCATCTATTAGGGTGCGTGAAGCCTCCATGTGGGAAAAGCACCTAGAGCGGTCCCAAGGGTCGGAGCAGTATGCATGCTCACACACACACACACCCTCCCTCTCTCTCTGAGGATTCTACTGTTTAGTTTTGCTTTGGAGCTCTCAAAATGGCACTCAATAAGGTGGGGGGGAGGGGGAAGCAAACAGTGGGGGGGAGCTTCCTGAACCCAGAATTCCCCATGGTTGTGAGTCATGCGGGGGGTGGGCAGACTGTGGCACCTATCTGTGTTTTGGGTTTGTCGTGCAAAACTCCTGAGTGGGTGCTGCCTGGACCAAATATGGTAATCCTGCAGGCTATTGTTGATTAATTCTCACCCATTGTTCTCAAATTACCCCAGAGCAATGGAATGTGTTTGACTGTATACAGAGCTTCACAGAGTTTGAAGAGCTCGGGAAGTTGAGTTTTCCCCTGCCTGTTTCTGTCTCAGAACATTCTTCCTTTCACCTGAACATCCTGTGTCTCTTCTGAAGGTTCCTTAATTAACCCTAATTTTATCTTACAAACATCAGATGTAAATTAATAGTTATATGGGGTCATCTTTCCAAGGTTAAGCTGTATAACACCCACCTGTTCTTGCCAGTCAGAATTAAATCTGCAGAGTGCTGAGTTGCTTGGTAATGTACGTCATTTGAAGATACAACTATTCATCTATACAGCAAGACGTGACCTTAATTTGGGGGTTGATCTCTGAAATGCCATGAGAAGAAGCCTATTTATAAAATGTTTTCAGAAAAGGATGAATACCCATTTCAAGACTGTCTAGCCTTGCTAAACTCTTTTTTACAGTTTGTGATCTCATCTCAAGACTGTTCTCCTTACAAGCAACCGAATTTCTCTAAACAACCACAGACATATGCAGCCTCCCAGATGGTAAAGAACAGAGCTTGAGGCTAAAAACAGGCAACGTATACTGTACAAAACTATAAATTCTTTTTCTTTTCTCAGCAAGACACAGCGGTGAGTGCCAGTGTCTAGTGAATGACTAACATGCACTACAACAGCTCTATGAAATAGGTTCCCTTTCATAAAATTTGTGCAAGCAGACATATCTATCTCGATGTGAAGTCTTTCTGTACATAATACTGTTAACCTATTACATTTTTTTTTAATTAAAAAAAAACTTTGGTTTTCCTCAAAACAAAAAGTCCCTAATAACTCAGGGACTGAATATGCATTATATGTGGGAATCCTTAGGTTGCTGGTTTGAAGGAGATTCTGGTTTGATTTTTGCAGAGGAAAGTTGTGGAATCTCTCTCCTTGGCTTTGCGGTGTACTTACCCTCTGGCTCTTTGCCCCCACAGGATACTGTGGATGCCATGGACTTGGGGAATCTGGTTTCTCAGCTGCCACTGCCATTCCTGCTTCTTGGGGAACTTCAGTGGCCATCATGGGTTCTGGAGACATGAATGTTCAGGAGTGTCTCATTGAACACTTTGTCTTGGACTATGGCCTTTTTGTGCTTAATACTAGCAAACCTACCTATTTTCACTCGCCCAGTCACTCCTTCATGGCTATTGACCATTCAAGCAGCTGAGCAGTCCATCCCTAAATTCTAAGCATCTTATTCTCGCTTTCCAAAGATGTGGTAGACTCATGCCTGAAGAGAGTGATGAAGTGTGCTTGAGGAATCTTCCATCAGTATTCGACCAACCCAGCCTTCTATCCTTCAAACTGGTGCAGGTTGCAACTCATCACACCTGTTTCTGGCGCCAGAAGGAATCCTGGGTTTGCTTTGTCTCTGGAATCTCTAGTACCACTAGCACAAAGGTGGTTTGAGATAAGATTTGGAAGGTTTCTGGGTCTTATGTCTCTTGCTCCATCTTGATCTTGTGTCACTAGGGCCGTGAGATGTTTGGCATTGTTAATGCCACTGGGGAGACCTTTTCCCATTGTTCTAGTTCAGCCAGTTACTCAGTGGCCTTTTTTGCCATCAACCATCAGGTGGATTTGCAATTTGGGTCCTTGCAGTCAGAGGGTTACAACCAGTCTCGCTCCATGTTAGCACTCAACACTATGTTGCAATCAGCTGGCAACTCAGCCGCCTAGCCAGATAGTATACATCACAAGATTCTAATGCAGCTGTCCCCTCCTGGCTCTTGGCCTCTAGTTGTGACTTTACAATAGGATCTGGCAAGCTGGGGCATTCACCAGGGTGGTGCACGGCTATTATGGCTCCTATTCCCAAACCTGGGTCTGATGATCCTCAGAACCCAACTTTTCGGCCAATAGTGTTGACATATTGCAGCTGTAATGTTCTGGAGCATTTGGTTTGGTTCTTGGAAACAAACAGCCTGCTCACCAATACGTAGTGTGGCTTCTGTCAACAGTGCTTTACATTGGACCATCTGGTGCACCTGGAAACCTTGATCTGGGAGGTGTTTTCCATGTCCTTTGACCTAGAGAAAGTCTATGATACCTCCTGGAAGTACGATATAATTAGAGACCTGCGTGGGTTTGGGTCACAGGGAAACATGTCCAGAGTTTTTCAGTGTTGGATGTTTTGGGTCCACCTTGCTTCTACCTATTCCCACCCTTTTGAACAGGAGGAGGGGGTTCCACAGGGCAGTGTCCTAAGTTTCACTTTGTTTTCTGTGCACATTACTAGGTTTGTTCCCTTCCTCCTTCACAACTGCTTGTCAACTTCCAGATCTGCTGCCGGTTGTCCAGTATGCAGTTCATTGAGCAACAGTTTCAAGTGGCCCTGAATCGTCTCTCTCGATGGCTTTCAGTATTTGGAAAAGATGGCAGCCTGCATACACTTCTGCCATTTGTGGGCCCTCCAATCCGATCCTGATTTGCTGCTAGGATGGATGCACCTTCCAGTTGTTGCTGAAGTCAAGTTTCTTGACTTGCTGCTGGACAGGAAGCTGACTTTTCTCCCCCACGTGCGTCAGCTACAAGTTAAGTGTGAGAAGGCACTGAAAATTCATGGGTTGTCTCTTATGCCTCTTGGGGCATCAACCACCTGTGTCTGCTGCAGCTGTACCGGGCCCTTGTGTGCTCCAAGTTGGGTTATGCTTCCATTGTTTACAGGTCTGCCAGGCCCTCTGTTCTGCGCAGAGTGGACCCCATCCATCAACAAGGCCTGTCTACGCACAGTAGCATTTTGCACCTCACCCATGCATAATTTGCACTTCGACGTCTTTGAGCCGCCACTCAGCATACTCTGCATGCAGCCGTCTCTGCACTATTCTGCCAAGGTTCGCTCCCTGCCTGGGCACCCTATGTGGGACTCTGTGTTTCGGCCCCAGTACAAGACCCTGTTCGCATCCCGAAGCTCTGCCATTCCACTCTCTGGTTGCAGTCCCTCTTGCAGGAGCAGGTTTGGATGGCATTTCCCCTGGGGCTCTGCCATTCTTCTGCCTTAGACCATCAGTCCACTTTCTTGCTGCTACTCTCTGTCTCGGTTTTCACACTCTGATGCCACCAGAGCAGTACCGGCAGCTATATTGTGAGCACCAGACCTACAACTTTGACTCTGCTGCCCTCTTTACAGATGGTTCTATGTCTGGGGATTTTGTGGGGGCATCTATGGTCTGTGGTGGCCATTGCATTGCCCGCTGACTCCCTCAGAAGTGTTTCATCTTTACTGCAGAGCTCTTTGGTATTTTCCTTGCTTGGCAATTTGGCCAAGCGGCTGGTGTGGCCTGTGATCTAGTTGGACTCCCTGAGTTCTTTGAAAGCCCTGGATTCCCTTTGTTTTAATCTGCACCCATTGATTGCTGCAATTCGATTGTAGTTGCATTGCCTCTGGGCCCAGGGCACCCGCGTGCTCTTTTGTTGGATTCCTGGGCACGTGGGGATCAGGGGCAATGAGCGGACCGATGCAGCTGCTCAGTCTGCTGACCGTCCAATTCATGACCTTGCTGCAATTCCTTTTAGTGATTTTATTCCCATTTTAAGTCCCGCCTTATGGCACACTGCAAGTTCCTTTGGGACAAGCATCAGACAGCTAAGCTGCATGACATGAAGCTGTGATCCAGCTGTGGCATATACCTTATCAATAAAACCTTCAGAAAGAAGTGGTCCTGGACAAGCTGCCTCTTGGCCATGAGCTACCCACCCATCAACAACTACTTCTGGGGGAGGCTACAACTCTCTGTGCCCCCCTTCAATGGGCCTTTAACAGTCCAACACGTCCTACTCATTTGCCTCCCTTTTGCTGCTGCACACTATGTGTTTTCATGGAGCCAAGCAGACCCCGCTGACCCTGTCTGCCTTGCCCTGTTTCTGGGCAACAAGGCTGGTTTTACTACACTTTTAATTTAAGGCTATTTGTTGGTTCCATAGTTTTTAACTTCCCTTTTGAGGTGCATCTAGTTTGGGCATATTGTTAGCCTTGTCATGGGCTTTACCTCACCATGTGTTTGGCACAACATGGCCTGATGGCCACTGCACCATTAACCTCCTTGGATGTTTTCAAAACCTGGCAGACAAGCATCTGTCTGTGATGCAGAGGATAACCTACCTTGGAGCTGGGGGTTGGACTAGATGACTTTTAAGGTATCTTATAATCCTACAGTTCAATGAAAATCTAGGATACACTGTGCAGGTGTGTGTTTTTTATAATCACTTTTTAATTGGAAGATATGCAGCAAACTGAAGAATATTATTGCTGTTAACTAAACAGAATAACACCCACCCCCCTCATTTAACAGTTAATTAGCTATTAAGGTAAATTGCTATCTGCATAAAGATTGGAGCTGTCATTTTGAGAGTGCAAAACATCCAAAACACAGGTTTATACTCCATGGTCATAAAAACTGAAAAATGACACTGTAACCAGGTATGTAACTTGACTTTTACTGTACTCACTAAAAACCCTAAGAAGAAAAGACAGCCCATGATGAATTTGATGTGAAGCAAACCTTGATCATCTCATGAAGTTTATGCTTTGCTTCATTTCTTATTTTGCTAAAAATACTTTCCATTTCTAGAGCAACCTTCATCTGAAAATGGCAAACACAGATTCTTTAACAATTACAAGACTTCTATGAGACAGGAATCCTTTTTACCCATTTTACTGTTGGTAATCTGAAATTAATGTCTTGCCAGAAGTAGGGGCACAATATTGCAAAGACGTACGTCTCTGTGGAACAGCACACACAATTCTGCACATGCATACATCTACGGGGCTGATCCTAAAGCCCCGCATGCGTTTCCCCATAGTGGGGTGCATGCAGGTTGTGTGTGTGTGTTGCATGTGCGCATACACACACATCATGCAGGGCTTCGCATCAGCCCCTGCAACTTTAAAGTCCTGGCTCAAAATACCTTGCAGTCCTTGGCGTGTGGCTTTGCTACTTTGCTGCATACATTTCTCATAGATTCATTATCAGTCATGTTAATAATAATCATCACTGTTAGGGTGTTACATTATGTGTACAGTACACCTGAAGGAGTGAGCTCATCAGGAAAGCCAGAAGCAGTATGAAAACACAAATCCTTATTATTTATTATGCCATTAATTTAGAATCAGGTTCAAATTCCTTTCCTATCAATATAATCATTAAAAATGAGGGAATTAAATCAGCCATGCAAGGTAACGTTCATATTCAGACCTTCCTCAGGTCATAGACTTTGCCAGACAAACATGATAATGTAAAAGCATATTTTTATTCCTCAGCACCATAATAAACTCCCCTTTGCACCCAGCATAAAACCATCCCAGTGTGTCATCCAATCCTCACAGACACACTGAAACATATTACCTTAACTCTTACCTCAGAAGAATTTGTGTATATTACCTACAGATATACGTTCAATCCTCTGTCTTAATGCTAGCCTAAAAATTCTGAGGCAAGAAGGTGAGGTTATGTTTGTCTGAGTTTGGAGAACTGACCAACTGTATGAGTAGGAGTTGAGGGTAAAAAAACATAAGAACCTAGGCTTCTCAGTCTTTTCTAATTTTTGTTTTAGTTGGTTGGCTTTTTCTTTTTTATTACTGAATGCTTATAATCTTCAGATCAAACAAAATTAGATTTTAGAAAATGTTTATGCTGCCATTTTAAAAAAAAACAAAACACTATAACCCACATATGACGAAGTTCATGTTTGAAATCACCAAAGTGCAGTAAGTGACAGGATCTGAAGAAGGTAAAGTTCCTTAATCAATATACTGCAGCAGTTATTTTGAGAAGGACAGGATGTCTGGAGGAGGCCAGCTTTAAATATCATGAGAAATTTCCTGCTCTTTGCTCCCTCAGTAAAGAGGAAAACAAACTGGCTAAATTAACAACCAATATACATTTTTAAAGGTAAACCTGAAGCCAGAAAATTATTCATTGGTCTCAGTTTCCAAGACTTTCCAACAGCAGTCACTAAGGCCAGATTTTTAAAACAGGCCAGACCAGACTGGAACTGAAATGGTTAGCTAATTTTTTATTCACAGGTAATACCCAAAATTCTGGGTAGCCTGTCGAGATGCCCTACCAGTGCCCAGTTACCAAGTCAGGCATCCAATTACCTCAAATTTTCGGATTTACCAACCAATTCCAACTCCACCACTTCATGTTTTTTCCCATGTGTTTCTGACCGTTTTCCTACGTTGGTACATGGCAGAAACTTACATTTGGTAACAGAAAATTGGCATTTCAATAACAAAAGTTTGAAATTTGATAAACCAGGCAGTCTACCGGGCACTAATCCGGTTCCGATTATTACCCAATGGTAATGTTACCGAGATGCGTATAATAATTTAATCAGGTGTATACCGGTTTTTGTTGGCACTCATTTCAGGTCTAGCCAAGGCTTTCAACTGTTTGGCACTCAAAATCAGGACCAGTTTTTTTTCAAAACTGACCGGTTTCCTTTTAGTCTCCAAAAGAAGGGTAAGATTTTCCTAAGCAGCTCTCTACCTGCTACTTTGACCAGATTTTCATAATAGCTTAGAAGTCTGAGTAAATGGAAGCTGAGCTCTTTTGAAGTGTCTCTTTGAAAAATCAACCCCAGGGAGAGTGTTGCTGAAGTCTGTTGAAAATCTAGCCCCAATAGTGTTACAAAGCTACTGTGTATGGGTTCGGTACTGCTGTTTACAAGCTGTCTTCTAATCTAGCCCTTACAAAACTGGCAGCTAAAGGAGCTTTCCATGGGCCAGATTCTCAAATGATTTTTTTATTAGTTACTTATTATTTTCATTTTTACCCCATCCCTCTTGTCCAAGAACGACTCAGGACGGCTCACAGTGTATGAAACAATAAGCAATACATATTAAATAAGATTAGTAAAACATTAAAAAGCATACATATAAAACATACAACCATCTGTGCATAAAATAAAATAATATCCCCCACCCTCCCCCTGCCACCAAACACCTGACGGAAGAGCCAGGTTTTACACTGCCAGAGAAAGGCAAGGAGTTCTAGGCTGAGATGGATCTCCACTGGAAGAGCACGCCACAGCAACAGAGCGGTCACCGAGATTGCCCTCCTGTCCATCCGAACCCATCGATAACGTGGGACTTCCACGAGAGCGACCACAGATGACCGCACAGGCCGCCCAGGGGCCCAGGGAGTGAGGCAATCCCTCAGGTAAACAGGACCCAAGCTGTTTAGGGCTTTATAGGTCAAAACCAGCACCTTGAATCAGGCCCGGAAAACAATAGGCAGCCACTGCAATGCTAGGAGCACTGGTCTAATGGGCTCCCTGTGACCTGTCCCAGTGAGCAGATTGGCTGCTTCATTTTGTACTAGCTGCAGCTTCTTTTCTTTCACCATGAGCAGTCCCAAGTAGAGCACATTACAATAGTCTAGCCTCGAGGTGACGAATGCATGGATGACACTGGTGAGATCGGAGTCTGAGACATATGGGTGAATCCTCTTCACCAGATGTAACTGATGAAAGGCGACCCTGGCCACGGCCGACATCTGCAGATCCAGGCATAGCTGCGCATCCAGAAGCACCTCAAGGCTCCACACAGACAGAACCAATGAAGGACGAATGCCACCAATACTGGGCACGTTCTCTTCCCCTGGATCACCAACCCCATCCACCAATATCATCTCTGTCTTGTCAGGATTGAGTTTCAATCAGCTCTACCTCATCTAATCCCCCACAGCAGCCAGGGACCAGGATAGGAATGAGACTGCAGGACCTGGGTCAGTTGAAAAAGAAAGATACAGCTGGGTGTCGTCGGCATACCGATGACACCAGATCACCCAGCTGCATACAACCTCCCTGAGTGACTACATGCACACATTGAATAGGAGAGGGGACAGAATAGAACCCTGCAGGACCCCACATGGGAGACCTCCAGGGGACTATGAACAGTCCCTTAGGACCACCTACTGACATCTATCAGCCAGGTAAGAACAGAACCACTGCAAAACGTTACTGTCCACCCCAACCAGGTCCCGCAGGCGAGTCACCAGCATCTCACGATTCACAGTGTCAAATACATCAGAGAAATCCAGCCAGTCCAACAGGGTCATATGGCCCCTGTCCAATGTCACAAGGAGGCCACGGCCACAAGTCATCGACAAAGGCCACAAGCATGGTCTCTGTGCCATAAGACTGTGCAGGATCAAGAAAACCGGTACGGTCTAGATACACCTGGAGCCAATGGGCCACCACCTGTTCACAACAGGCCAATAGTTCACTGGGGCACCAACATCAAGCTATGGTTTCTTGAGGAGTGGCCAGACCACCACCCTCTTAAGATCGTCCGGAACCCTCCCCTCCCACAGGGAGGCACTGATCACCCCCACCAACACTGGCCCCAATGTGTCCTAGTTGACTTTCACCAACTAGGACGGGCAAAGATTCAGTTCACAAGTTGTGGTTCAAACAGAGCCCAGCACATTCGCCACCTTGGCAGGTGTCACTAATTGAAAATCATCCCACAAACTTTGACCAGTTAACCCCTGGTTCTGCTACTGCCTCTGAAATGGCAGAGTCAAAGTCATGCTCGATGATTATACTAGTTACAGCTCCATTATACCACACAAGGCTTTGGTCCCTTTTGTTCATGGGGTAAATGAACCACCTTCGGTGCTGGCGAGGGTGGTTAACGCGTCCTTTCAGGGGAGGCTGTTGCCTAGTCTCAAGGAGGCTGTGGTGCGCCCCCTGCTGAAAAAACCATCCTTGGACGTGGACGCACTCACCAGCTACTGACCTGTCTCAACCTTCCCTTTTTAGGGAAGGTTATTGAGTGGGCGGTAGCGATCCATCTCCAGGTACATCTAGATAGCATCGGTTTCCTTGACCCTTTTCAATCTGGGTTCCGCCCCAGCTATGGCACTGAGACGGCATTGGTGGCCTTGGTCGACGATCTCCGCCAGGAGATGGATGCAGGATGTTCAACATTTCTCATCCTGCTAGATGTCTTGTCCGCTTTTGACAGCGTGGACCATGGGCTGCTGTTGAGACGGCTACATGACCTCGGGGGTCTGGACAGGACTGTTCTTGAATGGTTCCGCTCATTCCTCTTGGGGAGAAGCCAGCGGGTAGTGTTGGGAGCTGAAACATCTTGCCCCCACGTTTTATCCTGCGGCGTTCTGCAGGGTTCCATTCTGTCTCCATTATTATTCAATGTATACATGCAGCCCTTGGAGGAGGTCATGAGAGGGTTCAGGGTGCGGTGTCACTAATATG